>VNJZ01009759.1:0-21786 GCA_008042795.1 Drosophila asahinai | reverse complement strand
GGGGGCAACCATGTTGATAGCTTAAGGTAGAAACTACTTCGTCGGCTGAAACTGGCGAATATTACATGCCCATATATTACATGAGTTTACAAAACAAAAATAAGTAATTCCTCCAAGCCTGTTGATGCGAAATTCTTGTATTCATCATCCTTCCGCGATCCTTCCGCGATTCTTCCGCGATCCTTGCGCGAGCATTCCGCTATTTTTCCGCGATCATTCCGCGATTCTTCCGCGATTCTTCCGCGATCATTCCGCGATTCTTCCGCGATCATTCCGCGATGCTTCCGCGATTCTTCCGCGATCCTTCCGCGATACTTTCACGATTCTTTCGCGATACTTCCCCGAGTCGGAAGTGTCCTTGCAACATATACATAGTCTTGATCAGCATGTCCGTCCAGTAAAAAGGAGAATTCAATTGAGGAGATATGTTTAGCCAAGGGTTTCTTAGGAGCGCTGGCATATTTAAAATCATTTCTCTCATTTAAGGACCCTTCCTTTCCATCAGAAAAAATACTCGCTTGTCATACACAATTTGTTCTATCATTTAATGCTTTACATTTTAAAGAAATACAAATATAAACGGATGTGTGGCTTGTTGTAAAAGGGGAGGAGAGGTGGCGAGGTCTAATTTAAAAATAAATCGCTAGAAAGTGTTTATACAGTAAGTGCTTAAAGCTTAAAGGGAAAAAATACAACAAATAAATGGGAGATGGTTAGTAGAGGAGTCTTTCGTCTCATGTCTGATCCGTTGAAACGGCTTTGGAACTGGAAACTGTGGCTGCCACGGCGGCCGCTGCTGCTGCTACAACTGCTGGCGGAGATGTGGACGCGGCTCCGCCGGATGTTGATGAGGGCGAAACGGGCGCGGGAAACGTGTCCAACGGAGGTAGCGAGGATGAGGCCGAGAACAGCTCGTCTATGCAGACGGTGGGCGAGTCCAGGGCTTGGATGTCGGGCGATAGACTAGGAGCGGGCGGTGGCACCGACAGCGATGACGTGGAGGATGACGATGATGAGGAAGAGCCAGAGCCGGAGCCGGAGCCGGATGAGGAGGACCCTGAGCCGGATGATGAGGAGCTGGGGGCGGTGGCGGGAACGGTGGCTGTCGTCGTGCTGCTTATGACTGTGCTTGGGCTTGTGACTGTGGCAGCTCCAGCCTCCTTGTTCTCCGTGGCCTCTTCTCCGCCCGCCGCCACATCATCGCCAGTGGAGGGCCCGCCATCGGGCGGTGACGCCGCTGGCGGCGAGGTCACACCCTTGGGTAGTGGTGGCGCCGGCGTGGCAAAGATCTCCTTGCCGCTGCTATCCTCCTCACGCTCCTCCCGCTCCTCCTTGCACTCCTCCAGCAACTCCACGTACTCGGAGTACATGCGCTGCCACTCCGAGTGCGGCTTCAGGGTATCCAGCACGCACTGCATCAGCTCGAGCTTGGGCACGACCTAGAGCGGGATGGCAATATGAGCAGAGAGAAGGGAATTGAAGAGATCTAGAGCTGTAAAACTATCGACGATATTATCGATTGTTTTTTTCTACCATCGATACACATCGCGTTAGCATTTTATTTTGTCGATAGTATCGATGATTTGGACTATCACTATCGAAAATATCGAGTGAGAGCACTATCGATGTTTTTACAGCTCTAAGGGGATCCTACTGATCCTACTGAGATCTAGAGCTGTAAAACTATCGACGATACTATCGATATTATCGATTGTTTTTTCTACCATCGATACACATCGCGTTAGCATTTTATTTTGTCGATAGTATCGATGGTTTGGACTATCACTATCGAAAATATCGAATGAGAGCACTATCGATGATTTTACAGCTCTAAAGAGATCCCACTGATCCTACCTGCGGTATGCCCGGCTCCGGGGTGCTGAGCAGATCGTCCAGGAACAGGCGCATCCTCTTCTCGGAGCCGTACGTGGCCAGCTGGAAGGTGAGCATCTTGTGCCAGTGCTTCAGCTCGTCCAGCGACTGGAGGGCCTCGCACAGCTTGATCTGGTTCTCGATGAACCGAATCTTGGCGCTCTGCTGCCAGGCCTCCGAATTTCGCCTGCAAAGGGGAAAGCATCGCGATGAAGATTTGGAATTAATTCAAGGATTCAAGCTACTTACAGCTCCATGCCGCCGGTGAAGCAAAAGTAATTCTGACTGCTGGCCTGCATGCTGAGCAGCGGGAACTTCTCCGTCACCTGGTCCATGTCCCGGGGCAGCGTTCCCCGGATGCCGTGGTACATGATCGCATCCTTGGTGGCCAGCACCAGCCACGACTGCAGGCTGGTCGAGTAGGAGTACGAGTTGCCGCTGGGAAAGCCGATCAGCGGCATGCCCTGGTCGGTCACCGCAAACTGAACGGCCGTCCCATGCTTGTTCAGCAGCTCCGAGCAGCCGGCGGCCAGGCTGATGACCCGCCGGGCAATGTCCCAGATGCGCAGCAGTCCGCACTCTGTCAGCACGCCGACCAGGCTGTTATCCGGGCTCTGCAGGATTGGGAAAACGAAAGATCTCTTAGCTTATCTACCTGGCTTTAGCCTAATCCCTAAAACAACTCACAAAGGCGCAATGCACGGCGGAACTGGTCAGAGAGATGGCCGGAAAGACTGGGCAGCCCGTCTCCATGGAAATCAGTCGCATGCTCCCGTCCAGGGAGCACAGCATGGCGTATTTCCCGCACAGATTCAGGTTCACCACCGGCGACCCCACGTAGAACTCCCAGAGCATCTCCTTCGAGTCGGAGGCCGTGACCTTGGCCAGCATGCCGTGGTTCGTCTTCAGGTGGCCATTCTGCACGTGCAAACGATAGTCGAGGGCGGCCTTCACGAACTCACTGCGCCCGGTGGCCGTGACATTGAGATTGGGCGCCGGATTGGTGCTGCTCTGGTGCTCCTCCAGCCGGGGGGAGCGCGGCAGCTCGCCACCGCCAGCCGCTTGGCCCGGGTCGAACGGCACCGACTGCCGGCGCTGGGAGGCGGGCATTGTCTTGAGTCGCGAGTCGAGGCGTCCCTGGTCCGCCTTGCTAACCAATGGCTCTGGCATCAGGGGCAGCGTGGCAGCGCCCTCTGTGAGCACGGAGGTGGCAATGCTGGCGCCACACGGCACCGAGCTGGACGTGAGCGTGGCGGCGGCGGCGGAGGACACCAGACTGGAGGTGGCAATCGACGTCGGCCCGTCCTCGTGGAGGGGTATGAACATGGGTGTGATGCGCCGCTTGCCGTCCTTGGTCCGCGTCTCCGTCTGCTTGCTGATCGGCCGCTGGTTGGACTCCTGGCTCAGCGGGAACTTGAGGGGCCTGCCTGTCTCCGCACCCTGCGGCTGGAGCAGTCGCTTCGGATGCAGCCCGGTGCCATAGCCCTGGCCGTACATCTTCAGGAAGACGGCATGCTTCTCCGCATCCGATATGGCCTTGCCCAGCTCCTCCTCGGCGAACTCCAGGCAGGCAATGGTCCCATCACCGCTGCAGGCCATCAGCAGGCACTCCTTCGGCCCCCACGAGAGGTCCAGGACGCTGTCGTTGAACAGTTCATGGATGACGATCATGGGACGCTGCAGCGCCGTCATCCACACGGATAGCGAGCGGTCACGCGAGCCCACCGCCAAAACACAGTAGTGCAGCGGCTTGCTGGGACTGCCGCCGCCGGCAGCCGGGCGCTGCATGATCGAATTGTGGAAGCGCACGCATGTCACCGCTTTGCGGTGGCCCACGAAGTCCGTGTCGGTTTTCCAGCCCTCACGCTCCACTATCTGGGCCGTGGGCACGCCGGCGTTCATGGCGTGGGCAGAGACCAGATACTGGCCATCCGGCGACCATGAGAGTCGCAGGAAGTGCGTGGTGCCGCCGCACTCCTCGAACGGCTCGGTTATCGAGTACGAGACGTTCCAATCCAGCGTATTCCAGATCTTGATGCTCCGATCGTCCGACTGGGAGGCCAGATACCGGCCCACTGGATCCCAGGAGACGCCCTTCACCAGGCCCGTGTGATCCTTGAGCGTGGCCACCGAGTGCGGGAATGCCTGGGCATCCCAGATTATGACCGTGTTGTCGATGCCGCAGCTGGCGAGGTACGCGTCGTTTGGCGACCAGGCCAGGTCGAGGACATCGCCGTCATGGCCGCGCAACGTGTGAAAGCACTTCCAGGACTCGTGATTCTTCTGCATGCCGCCGGTGCCAAAGACGCCGCTGGAGCCGGCACTCTTGCGCCAGATCATTATCAGCTTGTCGTCCGAGCCGGAGGCCAGATTCTGGCCATTCTGCGACCAGCGCACACAGTTGACACACGCCAGGTGCTGGTCCATTTGGCACAACATCTTCGGGACGGCAGGATCTGTCTCCGCCTTCTCCGAGAGGACCGGCAGCAGATTCCATATGACAACGCGACCGCAATCCTGGCCCTGACCGCCGGTGGCGAATTTCGTGCAATCCTGATGGATATCCACCGAGAATATCTGTTTGTCTGCAGGAGAGAAAACACACAAAACCACACGGGAACGGAGCGGAGCGGGTAAACACACATTTTGACCAAAGGCGGGATAGATTTGCCGGTTTAACCGGCTAATTGAGTGCTAACTCACCATCGTGATGCACCCAGCCCGGCTTGAGGAGCCGCATGGAGAAGTGCTGGCCGCTGGTTGCCGGTTTGTAGCCTGTAATCTGCTGGGAAAAACGAGCGCGCGCCGAATTTGCATTAAATATTTGCGAATGTTTTTCGCGCAGAGAGTTTGGTGTGCGTCAGTGTGACCGTCCCACGCGGGCGGTAGAATCTAAGAAATATCCATAAAATATCTGGCAGCACGATGAGTGAAATGAATCGCAATGAAATTTAAATGTATGTAGTTTTCTTTTTTGTTTTACATAAAAACGGCTTAAAGTTGTACTATAAGTGATATGCATTTAATTAGTCTTTAAATAAATCAAATCAAAATACAAATTAAGACCAGTCTGGCAACACTGACAGCGGAAGAAGAAGAGAGCGCACATGTTTCGTGTTTGAATTTCTTGGTTTGTTTTGCAACTTTCCTTCGTTCTTCCCAATCCCCGTGATCTTATATCCCGGCTGAGAATGGGCGGCCACCACAAGAAAAACCTGCGGGCGGAGAAGGCCAAGGTGAAGCTGAAGGGCGCCAAGCTGCCCAAAGGCCTGAATGTGACGAAGACGGACTTCAAGGTGCGCAAGATCCAGATCCAGGAGCAGCTCAAGGAGTCCTCCTACACGGAGACGGGCCAGCGGCAGTTCAACCTGAAGGAGACGCTGTCGCGCCTGAAGCACCACAGCGTCAAGTTTCGCACGGATGGGCTGCGCAATGTCCGGGACTCGCTGAAAGCCGGCAATGCGGAGCACTTGATTGGCCATCTGTACGCCCTGTTCCAGGGCATTGCGGCCGGCGCCTTGGACATGGAGCAGTCGGCGCGCCAGGAGTCGTTCAAGACACTCGACGTCCTGCTGGAAGCCCTGCACCCGTCGGCTGTGGCGCCGTTCTTCCACGTTATAGCCACGTACCTGCGCTGCGCCATGACCCATGTCCTGCCCGCCATCCAGGAGGACTCGCTGCTGATGCTGGACGTGCTGCTGGTGCGTGTGCCGCCCGAGCTGCTGGCGGACCGCAATGCCAGCGTCATCATTGGCAACTTCATCGACATGATCTCCCGCTCGCGGCACGACAACGAGCGCTCCAATCGCACGCTCACCCTCAATCTAGGCCAGGGCAAGCAGACGACGGTCAAGTGGCGCACCAAGGTGCTGCTGCGCCTTCAGCAGATCCTCGGCACCCTGGTGCAGCACGGCAGCAGTTCCGGCAAGAGCTCTCAGCCCACAGATCCTGTCCGCGTTGTCCACTTCGAGGAGATGCGTCCGCAGTACTACAACGTGCTCTGTCCCTACCATCCGGACACGCGTGACCTGCACGCCATCCTCAACGAGACGAAGCTGAGTGCCGAGGGCAGCCGCCTGCAGACGTACGTGGAGCAGCTGCTGCCCCTGCTGCAGGACAACTGGCTGGAGGTTCGGCCGCAGCCGCAGCAGCCCCTGCTCGCCCAGGATGCGGCGGCCAGCCTGCACGTCGTGGTGGGTCTGATGAGCCTGCTTTGGACGCTGATCAGCCAGCACGAGGCGGTCCACAGCACGCGAGAGCTAAGCACTTGGCTGCGGACGAACTACTCGCAGAAGTTCCTGCTCAACTTTCTGGCCAAGGACGGCAGCCGCTTTCCCTACCAACAGATTCCCGTGGCCGCCGGCAAGAAGGCTGCCGCCAAGGCCAAGGACAAAGGCCCGGCGGATGGCGGCGAGCTGTGCCTGCCGCAGAACCTGACCATCGTCCAGCTGACCTGCCAGTTCTTTCCCCAACCAGGCGAGAAGCACTCCCAGCTGTTCGGTCACCTAGTCTCCTACGTGCAGCAGAGCCTGGAGCGTTCGAGCGCCCTGCCGCCGGAACAGCAGCTGCTGCTGGTGGCCTCGCTGCGTGCCCTGCTCCTGGACAATGCCCAGGTCCTGCTGAACATTGTGCCGGAGCCCCTGACCAACCTGCTGGGCGCCGCGATAGCAGCCTATGTGAGCCAGCGATTCACGACGCGCGAGGGCGTGGCCACCCGGGTGCTGAGTCTGCTGTGCGAGATTGTCCAGCGCTCGGACTTGTACGCCCGCTTTGGTGGCGCCGACAGATTTGTCGCCTTCCTGGGCTACCTGCCCCAGCTGCTGCTCAAGCCGACGGTGGGCGAGGGCACGCTGCTGGCCATGGCCACGCTCTGTCGCCAGCTGAACGCGGTCTTTATGAAGGCTCTCATCCAGGCCGCCGGAGAGGTGGTCAGCCACCTGCCACACCTGCATGTCACGGGCGACAGTGGCGAGGTGGATCGGTTCGAGAACCAGAAGCGCATCCTGAACCTCTTCTACTACGCCAGGAAGTCCGACGAGCAGGGCCAGCTGGAGCGGGCCCTCAAGAAGCTGGAGGAACAGGCGGACAGTCAACAGATTGCCAACTACCTGAAGGCCGTGATGGCCTATGACTAGCTCTTTGAGGCAAAGAATCAATTAATTAATAATAAGGATCGTAGTTTATAAGTTGTAAGAACTTGTTAAACTTTTAAATTAAATTTTTAACTGAAAGAAGTCCTATTAACTAGAGGTGGGATATAATCTTTCGATGTCTTGGAAAATAATATCGATAAAATCGTAAAAATGTACATAGCAAAGCAAAGGGTTTAGATGTTTTCTAAATTTGTTCGGACTAGGCATCGACTAAGGAAATGACAAAAGCTAGTATTTAGTATATTAATATATTTAAAGCTTAATTTTAATTCGTTGTCAACTCTTTATTCTCGCTTTCTTTGTGATGGTAGAATTTATCGTTAAAGTGACGATACATCGCTTCTTTCAAAACGCAATCGATAGTATCGATGTTGATCGATTTTTTCCCAGCTCTACTTTTAACCGTTTCTTGTCAGATTTAAATAGCTTTCTAACCACTTTTCCTCTACTTCTGCTGGAAAACCCTACCTAGATCCCTTTTCCCTTAAAAACAAGTCCGCTTTCCAGCCAAGTTAGCTTCTACAATTAGTTTTATTCCTCTGGTCAGCCCCCTCAGACCTTGGGCTTTTTCGGTGGCTTCGTTTTGAATCGATCCAGCACAGAGCGCGGCGCCTTGGTCTTGGTCTTGGCCTCCCTGACCGCATGCTCCTTGATCACACTCTGCTTGGCCTGGCGCACCTCGGCAATGAACTCCTGCGGGGGGAACATAGGAAAAGGCTTCATTAGAATCGGTTTCAGAAACCCAATTAGGTAAACTTACCTTGCGTTTGGCGTCCTTGACAATTTGCTTGTTGCGTGCCGCCTTGGCGCTGCCGCCACGTCCCTTCATCTTGTGGCGCGACTTCATGTCGATGCGCGGCGCCTTGACGTGGAAGAGCTTGCGCTTGGCATCGATCTTCTCCTGCAGCGTGGGCGCATCCACGCCCGTGATCTCGTGCGGGTCCAGGGTGATCAGCTCGGCCGGGATTTTCTCGAGCAAGGCGTGCACTTCGTGCTCGCGCCGCTGCTTCGACGTCTCATACGGATTGTCCTCCATGGCATCGAAGTTGGGTTCCCCGGAACCGGGCACCAGCAGCGACTGGAAGCCCTTGGCCGTGGCCACGCCAAGCACATCCTCGTACGGACAGAAGCGCAGGCCATGGACGAAGGCATCGCAGCGCTGGCGGAGATAGGGCAGCTTCTGGCGGTCGCCAGTGCCGCCGCCCGACAACAGATCCGCATACGTCTCTAAGTAGGTGCCCTGGGACAGGGCCAGCATGCCGCGCTGCGACACGTCCAGCTCGTTGGCGGGCAGACGCAGCTGGAAGTGGGCCAGCGGCTTGTCCTGGACCAGCATCCGGATGTCCCACACCTTGACGGCGCGATCCAGGCCCGCCGTGACCAAAAACTGGCCCTTCGGGTCCACCGTCAACGCAGTCATGGCTGTGGAGTGGCACAGCAGCTTGGCCAGCGGCTCGCGTACCTTGGGCGACCACATGGACACAACGCCGCGTCCGCCGC
Organism: Drosophila asahinai; assembly: GCA_008042795.1. Classification (NCBI taxonomy): domain Eukaryota; kingdom Metazoa; phylum Arthropoda; class Insecta; order Diptera; family Drosophilidae; genus Drosophila; species Drosophila asahinai. The sequence continues at coordinate 13,261 of VNJZ01009759.1, read as the reverse complement.
CAATGCAGAGGACACCGTTGCTGGGATTGTGGCGCAGCAGGCGGATGTCGCCCAGGTTGGTATTGAAGTTGCCAACCAGCTCGCCCACGGAGACATCCAGCCAGGAGGCGTAGCCAGCGCTATTGCCGGCGGCCAGGAGGAAGTGATAGGGCAGGAAGTCCAGCCGGTTGACCCGGTTCAGCCGCTTGATGCAGTGCAGCTCGGTGCCCTTCTTGTCGTAGATGTACACCCAGCTCTTCTGCGCCACGGCGTACATGGTGGGCAGGTGGAGCCACTGCACATCCTCGACGCTCTCCATTGCATTGAACTCGCAGTGCAGCCGCTTGGTGACCCAATCGAAGGCGGCCACGTGTCCGCGCCGCCCGCCCAGCAGCAGGTGGCGTCCGTTCTTGGTGTAGCGCATCTGGTAGGGACCGTGCTCCATGCTCAGGCTGAAGTGCTTGGCCGCCGACTGTAGGTCCACATGCCCGGCGATCTCCGCCTGCCGCAATTCGGCCGTGGTCTCGCCCTCGTCTGGCTCCAGCTGGCCGGCGACCTCCTGCAGCAGCAGCTCTGTGCGTGCCGCCTGCTCGGTGGCGTACTCAAGGTACACCTCCTTGCGCGTCAGCTGTTCCTTGAAGTGGCGCGTCTTAACGCCCTTCGGCTGCACCTTCTCGCCGCGCGAGTACTTGTCCATGAGCTCCTGCGGAATGGGATTCTTTTTGGGCTTGGGCTCGCCCGAATCCGCCGCTCCTTCCGGCTTCTTGGGGGCCTTCTTGTCGAAGGTTGGACGCGACGACTGCCGCTTGGCCTTATCCTGCATCTTGATGAAGTCGCCGACGAAGTTCTGTTGACTTTTGCGCCTTACTTTTACGCGCTCCAGGCCTCCGCCGTCATTGTCGGTGGCCTTCTCTGTGTCGAAGTAACGCTTGGTCGGCGTCTTCTGTTTGGGACGCGCTTTCGCCGCCGGTTTTGTCATCCTGATTGTGCTATTTATCTAAAATCTAGTTAGGAAAACAAAAAACACTTTTTTAAATCAGCAGCGTGCACGTGCTGCTTCTTCTTCTTCCGACAGCTGTCTCGGTCAGTGTGGCCGAGTGGCGAAAGTTTTCACACGCAAGTGGCAGCACTACCCGGGCAATTCAAAACAGTTAAGGAATTCCACGAGAAAGTATCATCAATAAATTTACTAATAACTACTAATTACCAATATAATGTCTTTGGTTTGGTAAAGGTGTTGCGCACAATTAGAATGTAAGAATATTAAATATGGACGCTACAAAGTTCATATGCAGTGATACCACCTTATATTCTATTTCAGATGCTAGAGTTGCCGATAAACTTTTATTTCTTTGGAAGCCAAACAAAATTATCAAAATTAAATTATTTAAAAAAATAAATTAATTTAATAATCAGTTAATTATTCCTGTTTATTATTATTGAACCATTTTCCACACCACCTTTTTTGAGGTAAAGTTCAAGGCGCGTTTTTTTTATTGTGGTTTCCCCCGGAGGCCTACTCCACATAGAGCTTAACTTCAACCAGTCCATCACATCGCACTACCACCGCAGGAATCCAGCATATTTGACATATTCTTCAGTGAATTTCTGCGAAAAACAAACTTAAAAAACAAAATTAATTACTGTAAATAAAAATAGTTCCAGAGAAACAAAATAAAAAGTTCCAAGCGCGCTGAAGTCTGCCAAGGACAAGGACAACAACGATAACCGAGCGAAACTTTTACTTAACTTTCTACGTTCCTTTCGCAATCCCCAATCGGATACGAACAAAAAATTAAAAAACTAATTAAATTCAAGGAAATAAATTAATAATAAAAAAAAATTAAATAAAATTAAATTAATTCGTTTCACAAAATGTTTATGAACAAAATCAAACCTAGGACATGAATACAATACAAGTTGCAAACGCCATCAACACGAAGTTCGATAAAGCACTATTATTTTGTCTCCCATATTCATGTTGTAATTTTCAACGATTAAAATAAATAATAATAGAAAATAGAATAAAAACAAAGAAAACCAAAAATAATAAAGAAAATAAAGGGATCGCCTTCTCACATTTGCTCATCGTCCGAAGGGATCTCCGGTCGACTCCCCGGGGGATACCTAGTCCGCTTCCCGCTTTCGGGGGCGGAACTGGAGGTCGTGAGCTGCTTGGCCTGAACCGACTGGGGAATCGCTCTGGCCACTCCCAGGTGAGTGGCAGTCAGATACTTTCCGTCCACTCTGAGAATCTCGGATGGACACCCCAGCGATTAGGCCCATCCCCCATTTCCTTAATGCAAGTGCATCAACCATACATTAATTTTGAATAGCTTTAGTCCAGATTGGTGCATTCAGAGTTTAAATTTAGGTCTAGGAATGTACAAATTCACAACGAATTATTCAGGGAAGAGCATCGCCAGATCGCAAGATTGCTAACAGATCCTAATCAAACCCTAAGGAGCAGCCTCAAGCCAGTTCAGCCTCAGAATATATATACTTTATGGGTTCGGGAAAGGCGTAAATAGATATTAAAATATTTAAAGCCCCAAGACATGAATGTTAGAAGTTGTAGCTGGCCTTGATATTACATTTAAAAAGACAATTCCTAACATTTATATACAACAGTTCGTATTCGTAGAGCAAACGTCTCCAAACAAATTTCTATTCAAAATTTCCGATAACTTAAGTGTGAACAAAAAACTTTTGCACGTTTTATCGATACAACTTTTGCCTTTCAAAAAAGTAAATAGTCGGCGTCTTTCGCGCTTCGTGTCTCAGTTCTTATTGAAGTGGAATCCACATCCGTATAATGGACGCCCCGAAAGAGGGAAACGTGGACACAAAATCCTGCAATAAGATCAAGGACAAGAAGTGTGGCTGCGTCAGCCATTCGATTCCCGCCGACATGAACTCTGGGGTGCGGCGTCAGTACCTTCAGGAAATGGTAAAGGCACTGCCCGCTTCCATTCAGACCAGAATTGCCTTTCTGAAGGGTCTGCAACTGGAGCACCAGAAAGTAGATGCCGAGTTCTATGAAGAGGTTTACAAGCTGGAGCAGAAATACCAGCTGAAGTTCCAGCCGCTGTTCGACAAGCGCAAGGAGATCGTCGAGGGAACGGTGGACCCCGCTACGAAGAAGCCTGAAGCCGAAGAGGCTGAGCATCCGAACCACAACGGTGTGCCACAGGACGCCAAGGGCATCCCCGGCTTCTGGCTGACCGTGTTTCGCAACGTGGCGATCCTTTCCGACATGGTCCAACCCCGAGACCAGCCAGCCCTGCGCAAACTTACCGACATATCCGTTAAGTACGTAGATGGTCACTCGTACACCCTGGAGTTCCACTTCGACCAGAATGAGTACTTCACGAACTCGGTCCTCACAAAAAGGTACGTCCTGAAGTCTGTCGATCCCGAGGAGCCGTTTGCTTTCGAAGGACCCGAGATAGGCAAGTGCACAGGCTGCGCCATCAACTGGAAGGAGAAAATGAACCTGACGGTGAAAATAATCAGCAAGAAGCAAAAGCATAAGCAGCGCGGCGCTGTGCGCACCATCGTCAACCAGGTTCCCACAGAGTCCTTCTTTAACTTCTTCAATCCCCCAGAGGTGCCAGCCAACAACGAAGAAATCGATGACGAGTCTCTGCAAATTCTGGCAACCGATTTCAAAGTTGGTCACCTTTTGCGGGCCAAAATTATCCCGGCAGCAGTGCTTTACTACACTGGCGACTTTGTCTATGATGAGAGTGAGACTGAGGAGGATGAGGAGGAGCTCGACGAGAACGAGTTTGAGAAGTTTGATGAGTTTGACGACGATGAGCCAGCAAAGGGCGAATCCCAACCTGAAGGCGTCGTCCAGAAACAGTCGCCCAACGACTGCCCAAGTCAGTAGGCATGGATGGTGTTTACCGATAAAGTGTATATACTATTTAATTCAAATTTGAGTCGACATATCTGTTGAGAATTAAATTTTAGTGAATTAATAGTAAATATATCGAAGACATGTATTGATATTATTGTTTGTTTTAATAATATTATAAAATATAGAAACTGAAGCCTTAAAATACATTAAAAATAAATAGAAAGCGTTACAAAAACTTACCCACATGCAGCCAGTAGCTTCAGATGAAGTATATTGCGCCAAATCTTCACTTTAGGATGATCCATCGCCAAGAGAAAAATCGACATAGTCTAGAAAAAACAATATTAAAAAAATACAAATTATTTACAAGTAAAAAATAGATATATTAAAAAAGTAACTCACCTTTTTCAGCGCCAGTTTACTGAATCAATATATTATTTTAGTGTATATATTGAAACAATTTTTGAACCTTTTTCCACACCACCCTTGAGGTAAGGTTCCAGGCGCGTTTTTTTTATAGTGGTTTCCCCCGGAGGCCTACTCCACATAAAATTGCGTCTTTAACATGGATCTACCATTGCAAAAACGGCATCTCCTATAAAATGTATTTTAAAAAAAAGTAACAAATAACCGATATAAGACACAAGCCCCAGATCTCTGGGGATTCGATCTGGAGGATCACGTAAGCCCATAAGTGTGTTTTGCTGTACGCTTTAAAAGTTTATGTTTTGAATTAAAAGATTAAAAAAAAATTAAAAATAATTTGTTTTGAACTATAACAGCCTACGAGCTGGATGGTTCCGTGGTGTCCAATGACATCCAGGACGTAATTGACGAGTGTCCTGCCTTTAAGTGGATCGTGAAAAACCGCGTTCTCAGTTACACATGGTGTGATGACATATTCATGCTTCTCAAGATGCACACATCTTTCTTAATGGACAAATTAAATTAAAAAAAATTAAATAAACCATGAACGTAATGAAAAAAAAAAGATTTTATCAAGGACAGGGAAAGGAAGGTGTCAACCAATGCCGAAATAGTTACCGATGCCCAGCACAAGGAGGATCTTGTAACCTACGCCCAAAACTTGTGGCTGTTAAACCCAATGAGCCGGGATTTATTAAAAATTATGCATACAAATTAAGGAAACTGAAAAACAAAATAGGAAAATAACAGACCTGAGAAACAGCCAACACTTAAAAGGAAACAAATCTGGAACAGAGCTCGCAAAGAACCGACTGCGTTCTAAAAACACAACTTAAATAAACAAAATAAAGGAATCGTTCACCGTGAAACTACCAAACTTCCCAACGTCCAGGCGGAGACTTTGGAGACTTTATAACTTTGGTCAGATGTTTATATCCCTTATGATTGACTTAAATCAAATAATCATATTCTATTGCTGACATATATATATGAATATAAAACATCAAAGAAAAGAAATAAAATAATAAGTTCAAGACTGACGACTCGAACTTGAGCAGCGCACATCACAATCATCTAGATGAGGCAGAGCAGAACCCGGACCTGGAAGCCAATACGTTTGCTGATCCGTATAAAAAGCTGGCTAAAAACACAAAAAAAAAAAAAAAAATAATAAAAAAAAAATAATAATAAAAATAAATAAAATAAAATAAAATAAAGGGATCGCCTTCTCACATTTGCTCATCGACCGGAGGGATCTCCGGTCGACTCCCCGGGGGATACCTAGTCCGCTTCCCGCTTTCGGGGGCGGAACTGGAGGTCGTGAGCTGCTTGGCCTGAACCGACTGGGGAATCGCTCTGGCCACTCCCAGGTGAGTGGCAGTCAGACACTTTGCGTCTCGGGTGGACACCCCAGCGATTAGGCCCATCCCCCATATTCTTAATTGAATTGCATCAACCATAAAGTAAAATGGTAACTAGCCTTAGTCCATATTGGAGCGATTCAGTTTAAGCTTAAGTTTAAGAATGTACAAATTCTTAACGAATAATTCAGCGAAGAGCTAGATCAGATCCTGATTGAATCCTACATAGTAAATATCAGACGATAACCGATTTAAAATTCGATTTAAGCAGAGCAAGCTTTCCGTTTTCGTATAGTTAGCCTTTAATTACTCTTCAGAAAGGGAAAACAATTTTTTGTTCATAGAGGAAGGATCTATCTGAGAAACTAAGAACAAACCTAAGCAATTCTCAGAGTATGAATGGCGAATAAGTTGATGCTGATCAAGAGTATGATTTATGATATAAATAAATCAATATCAAATCAAATTATAGTAAGATAGCTGTCATTCCCAAATGCAAAACTAAATTAGTTTAATTAGCGCCCCGGAAAAGATTAAGGATATACCTTAATAATGTGGAAATCTAAAATGGAACTCAATTGGCTGCGTAGCTCTAACTTTTTTAGAGCCCTATGGCAGGGAATGTTGCTGGCGGAGACGTTGGCCTCGGGCAGAACTGGGCCCTCCTTGTCACTCTTGGTTTCCTTTAGCTTAACTTTGAACACCGAAGGCGGCTTCCGAAAATTTGATATTTTAATTTTACACTTATTACCGACTTATTTGAATCATACCGAGTTAAATGGAGCTTGGGAGCTTTTTACCCGATAGGAAATAGGAATTAATTGATTTGATTGCGACGAATTAATTAAAGAAACTAAATTTCACAGAGCCTACTTTGATACATGCAAACAGTCTTGCCAAATTGGCTTGCTGATTAAAAAATAATTAAGGATTATCGCCTCAATAAAGTGGAACACTGAGAAAACTGTCAAGATGCAGTGCCTAAATTGTTTATACAGAAAAAAAAGCAAAAAAAAGCAAATGGAAGAAAGCAAATATTTAATTAGTTTACTCACTTCTTTTAATTTGTCACTTATGTTTTTTGTATTTTTTTTTACACTTTCCACCTACTTTTACTTTTTTCACTGAGATTATACAGGAGCAGGGAGGTCTTTACCCAATCGGACGCTGAACTGAACTGAAATGCTTGCGAGGATTTTATTTAAAGGAAGCAAAGGAAACAGCTTGAAATTGTGCAGGGCCTACTTTGATGCAAGCTAACAGTGTGGCCAGATTTGCTTGCTAAGCTTATAAGGAAGCCTATTAATGTGATTAGGTATTTTGGTGAATTATGCAGTTGTAGCATTTCTGAGTTATTTTGACAACAAAAAATGTAACAGAACAAAAACAAATATTTTACTGACCTTTTCGCTATTATTTTATTTTTTAAACTTTTCACTGACTTATTTGAATCTTTTACTTTTTTTCACTGAGATTAAACAGAAGCAGGGAGCTCTTTACCCGATCGAACGCTGAACTGAACTGAAATGCTTGCGAGGATTTTATTTAAAGGAAGCAAAGGAAACAGCTTGAAATTGTGCAGGGCCTACTTTGATGCAAGCTAACAGTGTGGCCAGATTTGATTGCTAAGCTTATAAGGAAGCACATTAATGTGATTAGGTATTTTGGTGAATTATGCAGTTGTAGCATTTCTGAGTTATTTTGACAACAAAAAATGTAACAGAACAAAAACAAATATTTTACTGACCTTTTCGCTATTATTTTATTTTTTAAACTTTTCACTGACTTATTTGAATCTTTTACTTTTTTTCACTGCGATTAAACAAAAGCAGGGAGCTCTTTTCCCGATCGGACGCTGAACTGAACTGAAATGCTTGCGAGGATTTTATTTTAAGGAAGCAAAGGAAACAGCTTGAAATTGTGCAGGGCCTACTTTAATGCAAGTTAACAGTGTGGCCAGATTTGCTTGCTAAGCTTATAAGGAAGCAAATTAATGTGATTAGGTTTTTTGGTGAATTATGCAGTTGTAGCATTACTGTGTTATTTTGACATAAAAAAAAAATGTAAAACAGAACAAAAACAAATATTTTACTGACCTTTTCGCAATTTTTATTTTTTTTATTTTTTAAACTTTTCACTGACTTATTTGAATCTTTTACTTTTTTTCACTGCGATTAAACAAGAGCAGGGAGCTCTTTTCCCGATCGGACGCTGAACTGAACTGAAATGCTTGCGAGGATTTTATTTAAAGAAGCAAAGGAAACAGCTTGAAATTGTCCAGGACCTACTTTGATGCAAGCTAACAGTGTGGCCAGATTTGTTTACTAAGCTTATAAGGAAGCACATTAATGTGATTAGGTATTTTGGTGAATTATGCAGTTGTAGCATTTCTGTGTTATTTTGACAACAAAAAATGTAAAATGTATTTTTTACACTTTTCACTGACTTATTTTAATCACTTTTATTTTTACCTGGAGCAGAGAGGTCTTAACCTGATCAGACACTGAACTGAACTGAATTGTTTGCAAGGATTTTATTAAACGGAAGCAAAGGAAACAGCTCGCTAGCTTTGTCAGCGAGACGACCGAACGGGCTGCAGGGAAGGAGCGCAGCCGCAACCGCGGGGCGATCAGGACGCAGCAGCTGAAGTCGAAATACGATAAACAACGTGAAATACAATAAACAACCTGAAGAATAACTTAACCCAAAGCGTTCTCTGGGCGGGGAATCACGCAATACAAATATGGTGGGACGAGTGCACAATATTTACTGAACTAGCCGCACACATTAGTTGCGAGCAAACCAAACAAATCAGCTCGTTACACTACTTTAATAATTGATAACAGTGTGGCCGGTTAGACTTGCTGACTGAATAGTAAGTTAAGGCCTTAATGTGATCAGGTATTTAGTGTTTTTTTTTTTTGACAAAACAAAAAATAATCAGTATGACACTAAGAAAACTGTCAAAATGCAAAGCCCTAATTAGAGTATCCACTTAAACATTTAGGCGTGTGTAATATGTATATGTAACTCACTTTAATTACATCCAAGACCAGTCCACCGCGCACCTATTTGAAGTCCTTGTAGTTGATAGCGGTACGGCTCTGGTACTCCGAGGTACTCTATAGCCATCCATTATATTTTCCTTTAGCTCCAATTTGAACACCGAGCGACGCCTGGAAATTGAAAATAACTATTAAAAACAGACTCCTAAATATGTCTATGGGCGGTACTGGACGTTAGCAAACGCACAGACACAGAACCAAAATGAAAAAAAAAAAAAAAATGCAAGGTAAAGTAAAGTTAAGAATAATAAGAAAAATATTTTTTCTTTCACTTACCTTTTATCTTCTTCACTATTTTTTTTTTTACTTTTTCACTTTTTCACTTTTTACCGACATATTCGAATTATTTTTTTACACTGATTTTCCTGCAGCTGGGTGCTCTTTACCCGATCGGAGATTGAACTGAACTGAATTGCCAGCGGGGACTTCCTTTTAAGGAAGCAAATGGAAACAGCTCGCAATCATGCGAAGCCTACTTTGATACACGCTAAGAGTGTGACCATAATGGTTTCATGACCAAATTTTAAGTTAGGACAGTAATGTGATTAGGTATTTCAGTGATTTATGCAGCCTGTCACATCGCCGTTAAATCTATAACTTAATATCATCATAGAAATTAGATGTTTGCTTTATTTAATTACATATGTAGTATTCATTACACAGGTCGATAAAAAAACCCTGAGAATAACCCAAAGGTTCAGATTTACTCATACATTTACAACACAATAAAAACAAAAGAAAAACATGTAAAAATCCGTATTTTAAAATTCCTTTCCTCACCCACAAATTCGAATTTTCCCGGCCATTATTCGATTGTTTATACTCCATTTTCTCTGCATTTTTACCGATTAATAGATAGCCCAGGAAAGCGAATCATAATTTTTCTATGTTGTAGCCCTGAAAAAATCTGGTGGGAGTCTCGGCTATAGGTTGGCCACATCGATGTTGTACGTAACCGTTAATACTTTTAAAATTAATAAAACATTTATCTTGTTTTGAAAATGTGTTACTGTCCAGGCTCTAAAAAAACTACACTGAAATATTCAAAGGCGCTACGTAAAAAATTTAAGTGGTTCAGAGAATATGAATCTAAGAAATATATTTACAATATTTAGAAATCATAATCGAAACTCAGAAGTCCAATAAATTAATTCAAATTCTACGTTCTAAAATATTCTTGCTAATGGTCAGAAGTTGGAAATAAAATGAATCAATTATTTGTTTATCATGAGCCCTGACCAATACGGCCACTTTTGATTTTCTCTTGGAATATAAATATCGATGTATCGATAAAAACATCGATGCGTTACAGCTGTAGTTCCAATCGGAACATTCCAATTTGAGATTATCCAACCTCATCGCTCGGTCACACTGATTTTCATTCGTTTACCTCTGAATCGGAATCGAAAACTAGTCTGCGAATGTATTTTATTTCGAGCAGTGCATGTTTTTTTGGCGACGGTTTCAAAAAATAAGAAATACAACAAAAATACACCAAATTTACGTGTATATTTTAAAATGATTTTGTTAATGTGAAATGTTGAGTTTCGTTTTTTTTTTGTTATAACCAAACCACAAAAATACACGCATGAATTTTGTTGGTGCAGTGGATAAAGTAAGAAAAGAAATGCCGAAATAAAGCTTAAAGTAAAAGCAGAAATTGAGAGTTGTTTGTTTGTGTCGGTGTGTGTGTGTGTGCGTGTGTGCGTGCGACGCAACAATAACAAAACGAGACAGACAGACAGACGGGCAGGGAGAGCGACAGAGAGAGTGAGGGAGAGCGCAACACCTACGCATATTATTTCTTTTTTGGCATGCCTCTGCTTTCTCCCTCCCTTGCAGCCTCCGCTTTTTGAATTTCTCCACTTCCGGTTCTCGCTCGCTGATTTTTGAAACAAGCTCTTATTTAATCAATATTAATTTGCTTAACACGCAAAGAAACTTGTCCCACATTCGTGTTTTAAGCCCTCAATCGTGAAGAAATATACATAAATACAAACTTGTTTTGTTTTGTTTTTGTTTATTGCCCCGCAAAGCAAAGCTCTTGCTCTTTCACTTGCTCCCTCTCTCTTACAGAAGATCAATTGGATTGATCCGCTCTTGTCCGTCCTCTCTTTGGCTGCTGCTCTCCCACTCGGTCTGTCTCTTTGCCACAAAGTTGAAGGTCTTTTTTGCATGGCAACAATAACAATAAATACACGGATAAATAAAAGGCAAATCCAAACTATTCATTTCATCTAAAATCAAGAAAACAACATAAAACACACCAAGGAAAGCTTAAACCTACAAATAATGAACAGTACAAAATACAGAGAAAAGAAATTGAAGAATTGAACATGACATTCACATAGCTTACACTGTTATTATTTAATTAAACTTGCTTAAAATAGTGCTAGTCTTTCTCGTAGCAAGATAAAAAAGAGATTTTTTAAAATGTTATATCAACTCTTAAAAGTTATCCAAGACTTGTCCAAATTATTTGCCGTGCATCGTCTTGATTTCTGCAAAACAGGTTTTCTTGGCGCTTAGTTTTTATTTATTTTTGATATTTATTTGTTTTACTTGGCCCGCTGCTATCGCTTAAATTTTTGCAATGACGTCAGCGGAGGCTAAATTGTTGATCAGCATATATTTTTATTATTATTATTTGGCATTGCACAGTGCAATTAATTAGCACTTATCTGGCCTGAGACTTAAATCAAATAAATGGGAGACTAGAATAAATTTAATATTTTTTAAATTTTTTCAGCTTTAAGGGGAATAGTTTACACTTGAAATATGAAATGTTAATTTGAAATATTATTATTAGTTTCTTTATAAATAATCTTAATAAATAATAAATAATAATCTCTCAGTTTTGCCTTATCAAAAAGTCTAGAAATTCCACTGTGATATAATGTAGAAACGCAAAAAAACAAGCCAAGAAAAAAATATTAAAATAAAATATATGCAAAAGCTTGGAGAAGATGAGAATAAGAGAGAAGCTGGGCAGGTAACAAGGGAGACAGAAAATCAGGTGTCTCTCGCTACCATTATGTTTTTTAAACTCTCTTGCAGATCTTAATAATACATACAAAAATGTTAAATAAATGCTAAAAAAAAAAAGTTTTAACAAAATTAACGACTGCTTTTGGTTCCGGATCCGGCAAGACAACTTAAATCGAATTTTTAGCCCGCGCCGCTGACGAGAAAATTACGAAAACAATGCATTTAATCAAAGTAAAGACTAAACTCGCGCTGAAAAGCCCCGAAATCGAGAGAAACTAGCAGCAAAACCAACAAACAAAGCCCAAAAATCGCACAAAATACGGGCAAAATAATAATAAAATAAAGGAAAACAACTAAATAAAAGGGGTAACAACAGCGGCAACAACTACAAACAACCACCGAAGAGAGGAGAGGAGCCGAAATAGCAACAACGGCCCCAAGATGTTGTACCAGCTAAGTAAGGCCACCACCAGAATCCGACTCAAAAGACAGAAAGCCGTTCCACAACATTGCTGGCTCTGGAGTCTGGCGCTACTAGCAGCATTTACCCTAAAGGTGAGCGAGCGGCTTGAAACGGCCAAAAAATACGACAGCGGTTGGCTTAATAGCAGCCAAAGCGTTGCCTTAATATCTTTCCAATACCTTATTTTTTTTATGATTACTTTCCTTAACCTTATCCTCTTAACCTCTTTAATTTTGTTTGGCAGGGGTGCCCAAACCTGGCTCCCTTTGCCGCATTGGTATTTATAAATAAAAAGGTCTTTCATGCCTTAGCTCTCTTTCATTGTTTGATTTTATTGAATAAATATTAATACAAAATATGTATGTGCTATGCCCAATAATATTTACAATATTTTAACCACAACTATACACGCGTAGTATTGGCAATGCAAACAGATAAATTTATTTAATTAACTGCCTACAGTTGAGTGCAATCAATGCCGCAAGATTCCGCAAACATTGCCATGAGTTATTTATTTATTATTTGTGATCCCACATTTGCTCACATTTCACCCACATGGAAATCACTTGATGCTGCTGTTCTGTCTCTGTTCTTCGCTTTAGCCATTGGTCTTTTCCCATGTTAATCAAATTTAATTATTTCGCATCGGCATTGTTCAGGCGGATGTAGTATTTGTCTTTTTGAATGGAATACAAAGACCCTGAGGGAGCGAAAGGCAAATGAAAACATTAAACTTTGAATTAAATTACTGTATACGAATATAAATAACTCTGCAATAATGTATACACATCCTTAATATTAAGGCTGAAATTTTATTAGAACAACTGACCCATTAATAAATTAAAATATTTATTCAAAAGTGTTGAATATGTAAACTTAAGCAATGCACTGTGTCTTCTCTACTTTTCATTTCTGTTCTGCATTATCCCGTAATAAGTATATAAGTATGTATTGGTCGCAGTGAAGCGGCGCTCTCTCGACTCTCTTTTGTATTTTGCTCTCATCTGCCTCCCGCGAGAGATCATTTTAAGCTCTGTATATCAGTCACAAATAAATACCACAACGAATAGGTTATGGGCCCAGAATTTCTGACTGCGGCGGTTGAAAGTGATTT
>VNJZ01009758.1:78071-154653 GCA_008042795.1 Drosophila asahinai | reverse complement strand
AAACTTTGGAAACATAAAATACATACTGTTTTAACAGAATATAGAAAATTTTGTCGAGATCGGATGACGATTTCCTATAATTTTTACAGAAACAATCTAAGCAAAAACTGCTTCCCGTCTGGTAAGCAATACAGCGTTGCCATACAAAAGGTAATGTCATAAAAATGAAAAATTTTCGCAAAATCGTAAAAAGTGATATTTTTAATAACATTCATTTGAACAAGAATTTAATACTCTACAACATACAATACATCTGGTGGATGGACTCTTCTGGACTCACTTTAAATCTCCTATGGAACATGAGACTTTAATCCAAAATATGCATTTTCAAGGCTTCTTACATTTTTGATCTATTAAGGGGACAACACGATTTTTTCTTTAAATGACGTTCACAAACACATAATACAAACCACACAGATTATAATTCATTTTAAAATTTTTAGTTATATTGTTTAGTTTTTTACTTCTGATTTCGTGAACTTAGCAAACAAAACTTAAAATGGCAGAGGCGCGTGCTTTGCAAATGCAACCTGCTGTTTTGTCAGCTGATTCCTTTGTTGTGGCGCCCTCTATAAAAATTTCTGTTATGCAACACTGAAGATTGGTGTATTGTGAATGCATTGCACTGAAACTTGTTTAAATTTTCCGACTTTCAGAAAATGGGTTTTGGTCACCAAAAGTGGTCAAATTCCCCATAGTGCATTATCGAGTGATTATAATAACCTCTTATATAAGTCCCCCGATTCCTTTCTCAAAACTCCATTAAATATTTTTTCTAAGCCCCTTTTAAATCCATTCCATTATCCCCATAATTATTTTGACCGCAACTCGCATATGCAACATTTTTGCCATCGCAGCGGCGTTGCATTTGCGCCAACTTCAAAGAATTCCGGGAACTCTCTTTCTCTATGGTCGGGGCATTGTCTATGCCTTGGTTTTGGTTGCATTTATGATTATGCCCAAGCGACACCACTAGCTTCAGCTCCAGCTCTAGCTCTAGCTCCAGCTCCATGGAGCTGCCCAAGAGCGAGGCGATAAATGTTGAGCACACATACAGAGCCATCATCAGAGGCACACACAGATCTACACACACTCGAGTTGGCCTGGCTTACTTTGTCTTGGACCCCGCGCCCTGCCCCACCGATGGCTGTGTTTAAATTGAAAATTCCCGATTTGCACACAGTCACAGATGCGCTTAATTTGCACCTCTCCAAATGCATAAAAACCAAGAAGCCGTGATGGAGTTGCATTCGCGAGAGCTCAAGATGCAGTCGCAGTCGGAGTCGCAGTTGGTGACTTCAACACTCTCGGCCATGCGTGGCGGACTTCTTGGCAAAGAGTCACGGCGCAGAGCTCCAGGAGCGGACTCTCTAGCTCAGCATTTATGGAGGCAGCACTAGGAGCCGGACCTGGAAGAGTGCGAACTTAGCTCTGGGGCTGATTGCCGTTTTGTGGGTCTGCCATTGTTAATTTATTAAGTGGTTACCTTTGTTGTCACCCCGCCGGAGGAAGTTGTTTTCAGTTTTCAGCTTTTTCAGCTTTTCAGTTGCTTTCAATTGAAATTGCGCGGCGTGCCTTGGTTAATGTGGGCTCTTGGCACATGCCATAAACCAGAATCGAACCTCTGACTCAGACCCGGTTCCCTACTCCCCCGGCTAGATCAATGACCACCACTGCCCACGCAGCCTGATCTCGGGAGGAAGTCTCTGAATATCGATTCTGATACCGATTTAGCCTGACTAAGCGAGGCATATTAAGCTGGCCCAGCAGGCCGCTTGTTGACATAAGCGCCGCCATTAATTCCACATCAACTCGGAGGTTCCTTAGGACGTTCTTCGGGTTTTCTTTGTTTTTTCTGGTAATTGATGCACTTAGAGAAATTTACTTTGAATTTCAGGAGGATATTTTATTATAAGGGATACATTTAAGGGTTTTTCAAAGTTAAAATAAATCAAGAATATATTATTAATATTAAATTGAAGGTTCTTCGGAGGTTTCTTTGTTTTTTCTGGTAATTGATGCACTGAGGAAAATGTTGTTCAAATTAAGGAAGATCTTTATTTTTAGGGATCTAGTAAAGGGTTTTTTCAAACTTAAAATAATAAGAAATTATATTTTTAATATTAAATTGAAGGTAAACAATTTATACCAAGAATAAATAAGTTGTTTTCTTCCTTCCAAGGAGTATCTGCGGACGTTCTTCGGGGGTTGCTTTGTTTTTTCTGGTAATTGATGCACAGAGGGAAATTTCCTTTAAATTTATTTAAGTTATATATTTTTAAGGATCTAGTAAAGAGTTATTTACAAGTTAAAACAATAAAAATATTATACTTATAATATTAAATTAAAGGTAAACAATTAATACCAAGTATGAACTAGTTGTTTCTAGTTCATTTTGTATTAAAAGATCCTTTCTTCACATATCTATTCCTATTTTAAGGCTTTTATTGTTATATATTTTCATATTTAATAGAGTATCCCCTTATTTCTTTCCGTGTACAGTCACATGGTGATCGAACAGACGACGAAATGAGAGACTGCGACTCCGTGGATGGAGAGCACCATCAGCTGAGCGCCAAGGCGGCAATTGCGGCCCGTCTAAGTCACACAGTTTCCGGCGGAGGAGGCAACTTTGCCAGTCCCGAGCCACAGACCGAGCTGCCCCTCAGGTGAGTAATTCTTCCGGCTCTGAGGCATGAGAATAACCTCTATATCTTTGTATATATTCTCTCTCCCATAGCCATCATCATCAACTGCCGCCGAATCATCCGCTCAATGCCCTGGGCAGCTTCATGGGCATCGGTGGCCTACACAGCATTCCAAATCTCCAACACAGCGATGTGCTGGAGAAGCTCAAGATGCAGGTGCGCGACATGAAGGTGGGACTGATGGTAAGTCTAATCCTTACCCATATTTAAATTAAAGATTTGATTAATCAAAGAAATTAGCTCATGCAAATACTGTCAATCAAAGTGTTTGATAGATTTAATATCATTTGATTTGACTTGAATTTATCTATAAATTATAATAAATAATGCCGCAGGAACAGGACTATGCGGCAGCCGCCCATGCTGCGGCCTTTGGTGCCAACATGCTGCCCACCACCATCAACTCGGGCTTCCCGCTGCCCCACAATTCGGTGGCGGCGGCAGCGGCAGCAGCCTCCTTTGGCCACGTGACCTCGGCGCCCAGTGGCGGCAACTACAACGGTGGCACCACCACGACACCCAGCTCCAATAGCAATGCCAGTACCAATGGAGCCACTGGAGGAGGAGGCAGCACAGGAGGTGCAGGCACAGGATCAGCTAGCGGAGGAGCAGGAGGACACCCCTTCTCATTCGCTTCCCCGACAGCAGCGCCCAGTGGCAAAGAAGGTTGGTATCCCATCTATTGATCGCGTGGCAACCGGCGACTCCATTTGTGTTTAACTGTTGCACTCAGCCCGCCACTTTGCAGCCAATTCCGCATCCAACTCGTCGACGTCCAGCGAGGCATCCAATTCATCGCAGCAGAATAATGGATGGAGCTTTGAAGAGCAGTACAAACAAGTCAGACAGGTTAGTAACCATTCCAGCTTCAGCTTCACTCAATTGAAATCGACAATCGACAAAACTGTGTGTAAACAAGATGCAGGCAAACTATCAATTAACGACTAATAGCCGGCAAGGAAGAGCAGCTCGTCGGTTGCTCATCTCGAAACCAGTTGCAAGATGCTCCAGTCCGGTCCAGTTGTGATCTCGTTTCGACTCGGTTAGTGCCGCCTTGAGGCGTTCCAGGCGATGCGAGAGATGCGATAGTTCCGGTTTGCAATTGAGCAATTAATGCGGCCCCTTTTTCAGGGCGTTAATTTGGTGAGAAAATAGCCACGGCTAAGCAGCCCTTGGACCTCATCTGAGGTCCAGATGCTGACCAAGAGCAATTAGGAGAAGAGCCGAAGTGCACGCACAATATTTCGGTCATTAAGTGTGGTTGCCAAAAATGTGCTCGCTCGTTCCCCTTTGCCCAGAAAGAGAGTTTGAGATACAGATACTGTGTGAACCCGGGCAGGCTCTCGACCTGACTCTTTACGTCGTCTCGCTGGGGCCATAAAAACCAAATTTCGATTAACTTTAAATGCACACACACACACTCGGGCACACACAGGGGCACCCACTAGCTCCCTTTCGGGCTTTCGCAGGGGCCGAGAGCTATCCATCAAACGGAGCCCGCATTCTCTATGCACTATAAAAACTTTGACCCTCGCAATGCAATGCAAAAGATACTTATGTAGCTCGCAGATGTGGCTTTAGCTGTATCTGTGCGCTTCACGCTTAACACCTTCGCTTACACCGCGTGCGGGGCTTGAATGATGATGATGGACTGGCAGAAACCGGCTCGTATCTGTAGTATTCCTCCTTGGACCTCTGTAGGTGTTGGATAAATCCCTCGAAGCCCACTCAAAATGGCCGCTGGGCCGTTTCATTAATTGTGGAAACGAGACGAAGCGTTAATTATGTTAATTGAAGCGATAGCGCGGCGACTACCAAATGAGAGCCATTTTGAAAGAGTGTCTGTGTGGCAATTCACAGATACGTTCATTCAGCCATTTGCCTTTCCCAAAAAAAAATTCGGACTGCGCTCTGATTTCCCAGTTCTCAGTCTTGGCCATCAGTCAGCCCCAGCCATCTAGCCATCCGGCCCGTCCATCTATCTATCTATCTATCTATCTTTCCATCTTTCCATCCATCCATCCGCAGACGAAGACAAAATATTATTTTTGGTACATTTCGCTGCTCATTTCTCGTATTATATAGTTTCTTTCTGCCTTGCTCTGCCCTGCTCTCATTAATCAATGTCAATTATCTGTACATACTGAATAATTATGTTTAATTATAGACCCCTAAAGCATTTTCCAATCATATTCCTTAGTTTATTTTATATTTCTTTGTACTTAATTCTGAAGGCAGCCCCACAAAATATGGATCTGTTAAGGGGATTTCAATTTTCTGAAATTGTGCAATTTCCTTTCAATCCGAAGCTTTATTTTTGGCGCGTGTTTCGTGTGTAATTAGTTAGATTGAGAACTGGCTTAGTCATTGTTGGGTTAACGTTCTAAATTTAATTATTTGCCAGCGAATGAGGGTAAAGTTGAGCTAAGGAACTTGGATAATTACCAAAGAATTCTTTGATTAAGAACGGAGGAGGAAATGTATTTATTTCGTGGCTATTTCTAGAATTAAATTAAATTGAATGATGGTATTAAATTAAATAAATTTAAATTTTAAATTCGCACAAATATGAATTCAGCAGAAAATTAGGTTGAGTCTGTGGAATGCTAGGGTGCAGGGCACGTATTACGGTGCCGTATTCCGTGAGGTTGAGCATGCTTTTGAGTAGCTGCTAAGCGTTCTAGGCCTTTCCTGTCGTGAAGTACGACACTGTCTTATTAAAGCTTTAAAATAACACATGATTTAAGTCCCTTAATGCTAAATATAAATTTAAAATTAAAAAAAATACATAAAATGTTAATTTAATTTAAATTGAAGGATATTTTGCAAACAGTATGCTCTAAACATATTTTTAAAGAAAATTTTCCAACTAAAACAGACTGATTAATAATTAGATAAATGCAAATATATAATATAAATGTTAATTTGTTTTTTATATTATATATTTGCATTTATCTAATTATTATTAAGACTGTTTTAGTTGGAATTTGTTCTTTAAAATATCTTTAGAGCATACTGTTGACAAAATATCCTTCAATTTAATTTAAATTAACATTTGATGTATTTTGCATAAATTTTAAATAGTATATATAGCTTTAAATATTCTCATTTCGATCCTTATTTCCTTAATTTAATTATCCTTCAATATGCCTGCATTCCCTAGAAAATTGTAAAGAGCCAACAACAAAATGAAATTAAATATAAAACACAACGAAAAATCGGAAAATCTGTTCAACACATTTCGTTTAATGAGTGTGAAATTCTTGAATAAATATGCAAGCAACCTGCAGATGCTTTTACATCTGTATCTGTATCTGTAGCTGGGAGTTGCTTCTGCAAGTGTGAGTGGAAGCGGTCAAATTATGCAGGATAACACTTGGGAGACCCTGCAACGGGATCTGTGTCCCTATAAATTTTAATGTCCATCTCCAGGACCTTTTTGCGTTCCATATGTCTCGGAATCTGTATCTGTATATCTGATAGTTATAAATTACACCCACACGCATACACAGAAGCGCAGGCAGCGGGAATATTGATCTGGCGAAAATGAATTCCCAGAATCAAGGATTCAAATTTCAAGCGGCCTGCGCGCTGGATTTGTTTTAGGTACTAAGACCAGGCGACAAATAAGTGAGATTATTTTTATAACCCAACCCGAACCCAAAATCGGAAACATGTGCTGCTCAGGCAGCTTCGATAGTTATAAAAACGATTATGATTGGTCCAAGGAGCAATCCCCGTTAGGGGATAGTAGTCCTGTGTTTCCCGTTTTATGGCTTTATTGCCGCGATTTGCCAGAGATATATCTCTGCGGCTGCTGCCGTGATGCAAGCCAGGCAGGTTTGCAACCCTTGTGAAAGCGGGACTTCATTTTCTGATTATTAATACCAATATATACCCCAGACAGACGGGCAGGCACTCTCACAGATACACAAGGTTCTGGTTGTGTGTAAGTGAGTGCAGCGACAGCGACGCCGGCAGCAGCTCGATCCAGAATCCAGCGACAGGCACAGACTCCTGCCATATTTTTAGTTGATAAACGACCTTTGATGGCGTTGCATCGTCGCGTTGATCAATGCCCGACCTGAAATAAACCCAGCAAACTCAGCAAGTGCCATCGAAGTGATACCCAAAAAACTAAACAAATCAAGTGCTCTTAACATACGAAGAAATGCTCATCTCGGAGGATCAAATACAGGAGGTACATCCACGCGAAAAAAAAGTGTAATCAGTGAACGGAGAATTTTCAATTAATTTATTTTGTGTTCGGCTCAGCCCCAAGATATATATATATATATATTTATATATCTGTGTATAAAAGGAGTTTGTGGCTACACATATACCGATGGCTCTTGTGGGCGTCGAGCATCATAAAAAATATCCCCAGCCAGTTTGGGAAGAAGCTGGAGTCGGAGTTGGAGTAAGAGCTGCAGTCTGTGGCCCAAGTCTGACTTGGTTTTAAATCATTTATGCCAGGAGGTGAGAGGGACAAGGAGCAGGAGCGAAGGAGCAGGAGGCAGTTCATCATTCGCATTGACTTAGAATGTGCACCACGTCTGCGATGATGGGATGATGGGATAGAAGCTCGAGCTGAGACTGGGACCTGGAAACTCCAACTCTTTTTTTCCTTTCTGCAGTAGGCGGAAAGTATGATGAATTCCGAATTTGATGAGTTCACTCCGATGTTGTCATTAATTCTGAACGTTCGAGTACGACTAGGTTTTTCCTCTCTCGCCAGTTGGTTCCTGGTGGCAAAGGTCAAAGCATGAGCCGCAGGAAAACCTCAGATACTAGCAATGATAAATAATATCCAGCGGATACACATATGTATCTCTGCATCTCTGCCTCTCAGCGTGTGTATCTCTGTTCCTATCTTTATCACCTAATTATCCATTGTACAATTCACGCTTCACACTCTTTTCAAGGCTGGCTTGGGGTTGGAGGTTGGCTTAGGGGAATGTTTCTCTCTAACAACCCCCTGGGAACAATGGCTCTACAACACGCGCCCCTGTCAGCATCCTTTGTTGTTTTGGTCTCCCAAACAAAAGGCCAGAAGTGAGCCAAAAGACTCCATTTTGTGGCAAGCCATTGGCCAAAAAGAGTCAAGTTGTTGGCTCTTTTGTTAAGGGGGTTTTTGTTGTTATTAATAGCTAATACGTTTATAATTGTTTGTTTTTTACATAGAAAGAAATTGAGATTGTTTTGGGGGAGTTATTACAGAGATTGGTATTTATAATGGGAATAGTTACTTGAATTTATGGAAAGTCGAAGATTTAGAGGGGTTTTTCTATCCGAAAATATTATAATAAATAGAGCTTCTTTTTTTAAAAGATTATTTTAAGGTATATTTGAGATTTGAAGGATGTTTTCCTAAGCTAAAATCTTAATATTTTTTTTTTATGCCATAGAAAAGCGTCTTAATATTTTTTCAGGCTTCTCTAAGTTTTACTTAAGTCTACAAAATATTTTATAATTTTTTTTTGTATCACTTGCAGCTCTATGAAATCAACGATGACCCCAAACGCAAAGAATTCCTGGACGATTTGTTCTCATTTATGCAAAAGCGCGGTAAGTTGCATCTTGCATTCAAGTTTTATTATTTTTTTTGAGGGACTTCTAAGGGGGATAGGCCATTTGCATATCCCTGGCCCAGATGGCGGATTCAGATTTGCTGACTCAGTCAGCCAAGTCAAGTGCTTTTCGGGCTCACTCAAATTATGTTAATTGAATAAATTTCTCGGCACTTTGACGTTTGATTTTCGAAGAGACCCGAGGGGCATTAAAATATGCAGAAATTCTTTGGCTGGGGAAAGGAAGACCAAACCGAACGAAGTAGAGAAATCATTTTGGTGGCTGACTTTTTGTCATTTTGTCACTTCAAATTACTGTCGCACACACACATCATACACACACCAGCTGAGGAGAAGGGGTAGGGGCAGGGGTACCATATGCATATTGGTACTTAAATTTTTAAGGCGACTTTCGTGCTATTTTTAACCGCGAGTAGTGGTATGCTTTCCTGCACTTTTGTCATTAATTATGAGCGGATTTCGTGGCATGCCACCAATAAACCCACTAATGCCTTGCCGTGACTGTACTCTCGCTATTAATTACATTTCCTGCAAGTCCTTGGGCGTCCTGTGCCGTTATTTGAATAACTATTGAGTGTGTTAACTGCTATAGCCTTGAAGGGAGAGGGAGTGGGCTTTAGGTGGGTTTTTATTTGCATATAAATGAGCGAGGAAGGGGGGCTAGAGAGTTTGAGGTAAAAGAAGGTTTCATAGAGAGAGTATTTCCTGTAAATAAAAATTAAAAATATAAAGAAATATTTAATATATAAAAATATATATATATAAAAAAATGTATATATATATATATATAAAGAAATATTTAAATTAAAAAATGTAAATTGTCACTTAAACAAAAAAGTGTTTTAATTAAAAAGCACCTCTGTAAACCTTAACTATTTTTACAACAAAAAATATTCTGGCCATGAATTATATTTGAAATTATAAGTCAACTTTTTAGGCTGCTATTTATTATATAAATATTTATTTTAATTAATATTAAAAATATTATAAAAATATGATATACCTCATTTTAAGAGAAAACAGGTACCTATGAAGCTTTAATATTATTTGAACAGAATATATTCTGGCCAATAATTAAAATTTAAATTATATTTCAACTTGTTTGACTTCCTATATATTATATAAATATTTATTTCCAAGCATAATACCCCCTTTTAGCTAGAGTAATCCCTATTTATTTATTTATTTTATGTAATTCCTTACGACTTACATACAAAGTATATAAAAATCTATGCTTTGAATACACATTGCGATGGCTAGATGGGTAGAACGTCTCCTCCGGTGCCTTGACAACTTAATGGATTTTAATCTGTCACATGCGCTCAAGTTTTGACATATGCATGCCCGGGCGACGCGGTCACTGCAAAGGGGGATGGGTACATCCACTGGGGATGGGATCTGGGGGGACAGAGAACTGGGTGCTGAGGAACTGAAGAACTGAAGAACTGTCTAAAGTGTCGTCCGCCATGAGAAGGAAGCGCCGAATAGCCGAAAATGCGACTCGGGCGAAAAGTATTCCGTGTCCATATGTCTATAGCCGAATGATATTGTACAATTGTACCACTAACTAACGGAAATTATGCCCAGACCAGACCGGGCCAGACTATATAAAATAAATGGTAGCGAGTATAAATGTGGATCGCTTGCCGTGAGATGTTTGTGCAGCGAAGAGCGGCGCAATTCTTAATTAAAAGACGTCAATCACTTATCAACGCCCGGGCTATTTTTGTAGATTTTTCCCAGTGCTCAGCGCAGATCCCCAGACTCCCTCTGGCTTTGGTGGCGTTATGATTTCAGACTCGATCAAGTTTCTTTTAATTTCCATTAAAAACGCCTGACATCTAGGAAAACAAATGCAACCGCCGTCCAAATAAATAAACGCCTGAGCTGGTGCCCCGAAAAGAGTTTGGCGGCTGAAAAATGTAAAAGGCTGCCAACAAAAATAATAATAATAATGTGTCGGCATGTGCGTGTCAGGCAGGAGCCGGGCAATCGTTATGGGTTCATATAGGATCCGATCTGAATCGGAATCGGTATCGGTATCGGGATCGGGATCGATCGGCCCGAGGCCTTCGGAGGAGAGTTTAACGATCGATTCGAGTGACGGGCAGCCCGAGTTGATCATTAAATTGCCATTGATTATGTGTGTTCCCCATCCTTTTTTTGTTTGTGGCTCGTGCAGCGATCGATTGCGAACCAATCTTTAATTTTTTCTTAGTCTTTTGTTATTCCTTTTTGATACCGGGCCTCAGTTCGCCACTCAATTTGTTTATATGCATAAAAAACAAACGTATTTTCATTCAATCAACACGTCCATCAAAGAGTTTGATTGATTCCTTTCGGGCTCATAAAACGAGAGGAAAAAAATAGTCGATCGATCGCTGGATGCAGGCATCAGGTCTGCCGGTGATATGGTACTATATATTTTGGATCGTAAAAAAAGGAGGCCGGCATTATACAAATTCGAATTGCTCACGTACAGAGCCCAGCAATTATGCAGGTTGATTTGCTTTTTATACGTTTTCGTGTGCCCTACACTAAAGGCATTGGATGTGTTAAGTGTTGAGGAGAGGGAGGCTGGAATGGAGGGAGTTGTGGAGGCAGCAGGGAAATATCAGGAGAAGGAGTGAAGAAGGTAGGGAAATAAGTTAACAGATATTCCTACAGGTTTTATGGGAGTTAAGGACTCGATCTACTATATTTTCTAAGGATATTTCTGACTTTATTAAAATTTTCCTTAAGCATGTACTTAATATTACTTAGGAATTACATTTTGAAGGATCATCTGTAATCTTTCACATTTATTTGATTTTTTTCGATATTATATCCCTGATTCTTGTACTTAATATCACTCAGTAATTATAAATGAAATGATCCTTTGTAAATTTTCACTTTTATTTAATTTTTCTGATTATGACATCCCTAGTTCTTGTACTTAATGTTGCTCAGTAATTAAAACTCAAAATATCTACCATACATTTTCACTTTTTAAAATTTTTCTGATCATTATATCCCCAATTCTTGTACTTAATATAACTCAGAAATTTAAAATAAAAAAATCCCTTTTAAATTATCACTTTAATTTAGTTTTCCGATCATTATATCCCTAATCCTTGTACTTAATATTGCTCAGTAATTAAAAATCAAAAGATCTACCATACATTTTCCCTTTGATTTAATTTTTTTGATATCATATCCCTCAGCCTTGGTCTTAATATCACTTAGTAATTAAAAATCAAGATATTCCCTGTAAATTTCCACCTTTATTTAATTTTTTTTCGCTGTCCAATATACACAGATAACCCAGAAGATTGAATAACACAATTTGAATAGCAAATAGAAGGCAAATAGAGGCGAATGCCAATGTATATGATGATGATTAGCCGCCATAAACAGATCAACATATGTACAAACACGCGTCTATATGTATGTGTGTAGGTGCGTGTATTGGGCAGCAATTAGGATTTATTTCAGTTTTTATCGGCCTCGGTCTGCACTTTTCAGCTGCTACCGGGGCTACAAGTGTTAATTGCTTCGTGATCGATGAGTGGGAGATGCTGCACTCGATGGGAGAGATAAATCTGTTTTATGGATCTTTAAATCGTTTCGTGTTGGGCGTGTTGTTGCATTTAACGAGCCATTGCATTGTACATTTCCCCTGATTTTCATTATTTCATTTCATTTGCATTTTTAGGTACCCCGATCAATCGGCTGCCGATCATGGCCAAATCGGTGCTGGACCTGTACGAGCTGTACAATCTGGTGATAGCCCGCGGCGGCCTGGTGGATGTTATCAACAAGAAGCTGTGGCAGGAGATCATCAAGGGGCTGCATCTGCCGTCGAGCATCACCAGTGCCGCCTTCACCCTGCGCACCCAGTAAGTACCCTCCTGGATACCTGCCTTGTCCCAGACAAACACAAATACCATCCCAGAGAGACTGAGAGCCGAGGCAAACAGAAACGGACAATCAAACATTGCAGCGATCAAGCAACAATCGATCAGCGATCTCTCTCTGGGTCTCTCCTGGTGGGATCGTGATTTGTTTGCCTGTCGCTTTCGTATTTACACGATAATTCAACCTAAGCAGGACATCAACGTGAAGTCCCCGCTGATGTTTGCCGCGCTTATTAATAATTTTATGCATCTTGCAGATACATGAAGTATCTCTACCCGTACGAGTGCGAGAAGAAGAACCTGAGCACGCCGGCGGAGCTGCAGGCGGCCATCGATGGCAACCGCCGGGAAGGACGCCGCTCCAGCTACGGCCAGTACGAGGCCATGCACAACCAGATGCCGCTGGTGAGTAAAGCCTTTAAAAATGTGGGACAAATCTGATGAAAATAAACTAGTGTAAACACCTCATTTTGTATTAAACGTTCACATTAGTAACCAGTTGATATAATGTTACCGATAATAGTCCTAACGTATAGGAATTAAGCTAGATTTTTAAGAAAAGAACGATCAGCACGTGAAAAATTGAGAAAAAAACGGAATCATTAGAAATAAAATCAATCCGACCTTATTGGGGAGTTTACACTAGGGAAAAAGAGATAAATCAAACTAGGACAAACTTTAGAAGATTTTCTAGAACCCCTAATAAGTAACCCCTCTAATTCCCATACAGACGCCCATTTCGCGACCCTCCCTCCCGGGCGGCATGCAGCAGATGTCGCCTTTGGCCCTGGTCACCCATGCCGCGGTGGCCAACAACCAGCAGGCCCAGGCCGCTGCCGCCGCCGCCGCTGCCCATCACCGCCTGATGGGAGCCCCGGCCTTTGGCCAGATGCCCAACCTGGTCAAGCAGGAGATCGAGAGCCGCATGATGGAGTACTTGCAGTTGATTCAGGCCAAGAAGGAGCAGGCCATGCCGCCGGGCCTGGGCGCTAGCCTGCCCCACCAGCAGCATCAGCAGCAGGCCCAGCAGCAGCAGCAGCAGCAGTCGCAGCAACAGCAGCAGCAGCAACATCACCTGCAGCAGTCGCAGCAACAGCAGCAGCAGCAACATCACCTGCAGCAGCATCAGCGCCAGCGCTCGCAGAGCCCCGATCTGAGCAAGCACGAGGCGCTCAGCGCCCAGGTGGCTCTGTGGCACATGTATCACAACAACAACAGTCCGCCGGGATCCGCACACACCTCGCCTCAGCAACGGTGAGTCCACAATTTCAATTAAAATTCAAAATTTGGTTTTTGCTAATTATTTAAGCCCAAAAATGCGGTTTGATTGAGTGAGCTTCAACAGGTTTTCCTTCTTAAATTCGGTCTTAATTTTAAAATTTAATGAAAACAAATGATGCAATCTTAAATTTAAAATAAGATTTAAAGCTTTTTTTTTTTTTTTTAATATTTAATTAGCTGAAAAATCAGATTTTGCAATTATTAAAACCAAAAAAAGCGGTATAACCGGTACTAACATGTTTTCTGCCTCGCATTCCATCTTAATTTAAAAATTAAGTCCACAAAGTTTTGATAAATAGCTTCATTTTAATTTTTTTGTATTAAATTAAAATTTGTTATGATACAGTGGCGCCAGCTAGCTCTGAAATAAAAACCCTAGCGCCATCTACCTCACATAATTTATATAAGAAAGCGCCCTCTGGCCCACAAACCCACAACCCGCTTAGCCTAGACCCAAATCATTTACGTTTCTCTCCACTCTCCATTACAGCGAAGCCCTGAACCTCTCCGACTCGCCGCCGAATCTCACGAACATCAAAAGGGAGCGCGAGCGAGATCCCACGCCCGAGCCCGTGGAGCAGGACGAGCAGGCCAATCACCAGCCTCCCCCAGCCAAACGCATGGGCAGCGGCCTGCTCCCCCCCGGCTTCCCTGCCAACTTCTACCTGAATCCCCACAACATGGCCGCGGTGGCGGCGGCGGCGGGCTTCCACCATCAGCAGGCAAGTCACCAGCAGGACGCCGCCTCCGAGGGCGAGCCGGAGGACGAGTACGGCCAGGCGGAGCACAACACCACGGGCAACTCGTCCTCGCTAAACGACGACAGCGAGCCGCAGCCTATGAACGGGCATGGACATGGCCATGGCCTGGGACACCACCACCATCAGAGCCATCATCAGCTGGACAAGTCGGATGACTCGGCCATTGAGAACTCGCCCAGCACCTCCACCACCACGGCCTCGGTGGGGCATCGCCACAGCTCGCCGGTGTCCACCAAGAAGAAAAGCAGCAGCGGTGCCAAGCCCCAGAGCGGCGGCAGTGGCAAGGATCTAGCTGGGGAGGATAAGGGTTCGACTAGTGGCAAGCTGAATCCTTTGGAGACGCTGAGCCTGCTCTCGGGCATGCAGTTCCAGGTGGCCAGAAATGGTGAGTTAAGAGGTGGAAGGGATTCCGGAACCCAAACTAATCTTTAAAATCTGTACAGGCACAGGTGAAAATGGCGAACAGCAGCTAATTGTCAATCTGGAGCTGAACGGCGTCAAGTACTCGGGTGTGCTGGTGGCCAATGTCCCTCACTCCTCCCAGAACGTGACGAGGACCAGCTCGCCCTGCCATGAAGGAGCCGAGGCCCCTTTAAACGAGGAGGAGGAGCCTGATGAGGAGGAGGAGGAGCCAAAGGCAGCCGAGGTAGAGGAGGCCCATCGATCGCCCATCAAGCAGCAGGCAGAGCACGAGGAAACCGAAGACCAGGACAGTGCGGAGGTCCTTGTGAATGGAGCTGGAGGAGGAGGCTCTGCTGTGGCTGGTGCTGGGCCCGTGGCTTTGCCCCTGGTCAGCTAGAGAGGCGTCAAGGAGCACACCGGCCAGGAAGAGGAATACCAAAGTTATATTTTTCAGAAAAATACAAAAGAAGTTCAACTCAAACACAAAAACACACAAGCACACAGATGTACATACACGGGCTGCTGCGGAGGATGTGAAGGATGCGGCCCCCGGACAAGAGGACAAGGAAAAAGCATTAGCAACTTCAAGCCAAGGATGCAAGCAGCATCAGCCAGCAGAAGATCATACAAATATATAGCCACCCTTATATAGATATATATAATCGATGCATGTGTGCTCTATTTCCACATTTACATAAAAGACAAGCCAGCGAGCGTGTATTTATCGATAGCCATTACCCACATAAGCGAGTGCATCACCTATACACGTACTATATACACGATATATATGATATATAACTGATGTATGAACATTTGAATATATGAATTAGGTTAGACTTGCCCCCGAAAATCCTCCGTTTCTGTTTTTTGTCCCCCTCCCCAGAGAAGCTGCTCCCCCAACCCTCTGTACATATCAATCAATATCTAGCTTATACTATATATATACTATCTGAAAAGTAGGCATAAGAGCACATTCACACACACGCATATCTAACCATTATGACCACATTGTAGACCTATTTTAGACGTAGAGCAACCGCAGAGACACAAGTAATAAGCAAATAAGCATAAATGTATCTGTCGTAAAATTAAATTGCGCTTTCGGCACCCCCAACACGAGCTCCCTACCTTCTACACCTTACTCCACCAACAGCTACTAAGCATAAGCGTTCAATTTATTGAATAATAAATCTATTTAATTTTAGTTCCAATACGCATTCGAATCGATTCCCATAAAACACTAACTGCTGGTGGCTAATTAACGCCACTCGGCTTTGGAGTTGGGACTCCTTGGGGGGGAAGCGGGTAGCCATAAGTACCTCCTGGCAAACAACATAAAAAGCACTCAAACTCTGCAATGTTTTCCCTCTGCCTGCCTGTTATAAAACAAAAACATATTCGCCCGCCGCTTTGTTTTTGTTTCGAGGCAAGGCAAAAAAGTCATAAACACACAGAAGGGCCCGTAGATTATTATCATCGCCATTGGATTCATTGGGGCAGGAAAATGCACACCAAACAAAGTGATGAAAAGCAAATGTTGTCGGCAAGCAATGGATGCGTGAAATTGTTCGCACCCAGAGGGCCAGCTCACCTTTCCTTACCTCACCCATCCTTACCTCACCTGCCTGCCCAGGTGAGGTCGAGTGCTAACTACATTAATGCATAATGTTGTGGCTGGAGCGTCGGGCATCGGGGGCCCCAGCTTCCTTGCAGGAGCCAGCGGGACGTGGCGCTGGACCCATCAGCCTAATGACTTGCGTACATTGGACGCAGCCTGGCCAAAGGACCTTGATAAGTGGCAAGTGCGTTTAGGGCCTTGGCCATAAACCGCTAAAGCTGAGAGCCGGCGGCTCATTGTCTTTAAAATGTGAGAAAATTCCTTTAAACGAAAATGAATGCTGTTGAAATTTGATGATTGATTAGGAAATTTCTTATTCTGAAATATCTTCTTAATCTGGAATGAATCTGTAAATAATATGTGTGTTAGCTACAGGTAAGAAAATAATTTCATTAACATCTGCTCTTAAATAAATCGATGATACTTTTGAGGCATACTTTTGGGGTTTGTTATTTATTCCTCTGGAAACAACGACGCATCTTTTAGGCTAAAGCAATGAGCAACAGGGAATAGGTATAAAGCCGGTGCATACTTTTGGGGCTACTAATGCACTGGGTTATACACACAGATGGCCGGTGACGTCATTGACAAAGCGGAGGGCAGAGAACACATTCATAAACTGTTATAATTAATGTCAGCACAGAATTATTCACCCTCCTGCTGCCTTCTGTGCGCCTGGTGCATAAAATCAACAATTGGATACATTTGTACTGCTAAAAGTTAAAATTGGGACCTAGCTTTTGACAACAACAACATTTTTTACAAAATCAACTATTACAACAAAAATATTTTACAACAACAACACTTTACAAAAACAAAAGTGTTTACTTCATTGAATTTACGAATTTATTCACTCTTGCCATTTCGTGTAACAGGCGAACAGAAATCAGCGAGCGTCGATGCGCTGATCTGCTTGCTGACGTCATTGGCATAGCGGATGGTGGGAGAGAGAGAAAGAGATACGGGAAAGAGGAACGAGAACTGGTATATACTGGTATAAAATATATTCGCATAGAGTATTCGACCTTCTGCTGCCTTCTGTGCGCCTGGTGCATCAAATTATTATTTTAAACAATTTGTACTGCTGAAAGTCAAGTTTGACTACAACAACTTTTTACAAAAACAACTATTTGCAACAACATAAATTGTACAACACTGTTAACCTTCAATTTCCCAAATTCCCCCCGCAAATTGTTCCGATTTAACATTTCGTGTAACAGGCGAGCAGAAATTAGTAGAGCGACGAAGCACTGATCTGTACGCTGACGTCATAGGTATAGCGGATGGTGGGAGAGTGGGAAAGAGTACGCTGAGAACTGTTATAAACTGTTATAAAATATGTAAGCCCAGAGATATTCGCTCTTCTGCTGCCTTCTGTGCGCCTGGTGCATAAAATCAGAAAGTGGATAAACTTGAACTGGTAAATGCCAATATTAGGACCTTGCTGTATGCTGTAAAGTATGCAACATTTTCCTAATCGTCTTTTACTTAATTCATCCTAAAAGATGCACAATTATTCGACTAAATGAATTATAAAATGCCTAAAAGAATGCTTACTTTTCGGCTAAAAGACTAGTGTTTCTTTTTAAACTAAACTTTTGTCTCTTCATAATTACCAATATTTGAGGTCTTTCTGAGAGCATATTTTGGGCAAAAATTGAAGGATAGCCAAATACCGTATATTTTTGGATTCGCTATTAAAATCTCAATTATTTAAAAACAAAAAAATTATAAAATTGAAAAAAAAAATTTTGACCGATTTTTCAAAATTGGATAAGATTTACATCGTTAAAATTGTCAAAAATCGATAAAATTTTTTTTTCTTAATTTCATTATTTATTTATCAGATTAATAAAACAAGTAAAAAATAACATAAAAAAGCTTTCCGAATTGAAATTAAGGCTATTTTGGCTTAGTTATGATTATTTTTAACATTGATTTGTCTAAAAAAAATATGCAGGTGGATATAATGGATTTTAAAGAGTTCAGCTTTATGCATACTGCTTTCACGCTTTAAATACTTTAAATTATTAGATAGCCAGGCTATCAAGGCAGCTAAGCAAATTATACAATAAATAAAAAAGTCAAAATCTTACCTTTCACCTTAAGAAAATATAATTCCATCGTCTGCCACTGTATTCCAGGATTTCATATTGTTGCCTCAGGTACAAATGCCGTGTTCAAAGCCTAATTCCCACCTCAATTTGGGACCAAAGACAATATTAACACAGCAAAGACGATTGCCGTGTCGGTCTATTATCCGCACAAAGCCAAATAAATATCTTTAATGGCTTTGTTGCATTAATTCGCTTCAAATGGCAAATTGCTTTAATTTGCTTCGGAATTTCAATAATTCCATGAGACCACGAGGTTGCATTCGGCATTTCAATATGAACTGGACAGCAACTGGACATTGGTCGCATACCTGTGGGCAAAAGCCAGAGCTTGAGTTAATTGCTGCTGTAGTTGGAAATTAATTAAAATAAATGTGAATAATAAGGCTGGGGCTTAACCCCGTGGCCGGGGTCTGCGCGGGTGGCCGCAATAAATTGCGGAAAAATCAAAAATAAATTATTCAAAGGGAGCCGGTCACGTGTTGAATGCTCTCAAATTGCCCAACTAATCAGGTCCAAGGTCCTGCCGCCCGCTCATAAATCGTTTGTGCCCTGGCCCGGAGCGTTTTTCCGTTTCTTTTTTATTTTTTATATTTTATTTGCTGACACACACAAAGGGAAAGAATGAGAAACATTACAGAAATTAGCTGAAAAGAATGGAAGGAAGTGACGCCAGGGAAATATATGTACGCGGTGCTGTATTGCTGTTCAAGCCCAAATTAAAGGCCAATAATACAGTAATAAAGTCGGCAGCCAATCGACCTGTGGACCACCTAAGCCAAGCCAAATCGAATCACACACACACACACACACAGAGGCACACGGGCGTACGCACACCGACGCACCTTGGCAGGCCGCGCTTAAAAGTATTTATAAATTTTATATAATGTGCTCCCAGCGAGCGAGATACATCGTCATCCCCTGCGTGAGCCACAATCGAGGTCAAGACGAAAGCTCTAAGGACGCCTGCCTCATGGTGCATTAATAAGTATCGATTTCAATTAGATATTTGCCATTTCAATTGCCATTTTGCCAGCCAGGATAATGGGAATGAAATCCTTTCTTCGATTTAGAACTTGTAGCTTGTACTTGCTTCGTTATTTTAATAAAGATTTAAAATTTGTGCATATGGTATTTAAATCATTTAAAAAGCTGTATAAAAGAATGCAATTCAAGATTTAAGGTCTCAAATTCATTGTTATTTATTTTTGTAGCATACCTTTGGGCATTAGTTTTAACTTTCCAGCTAATATTTTGTAAACTACTGATTGTATTTGGTTAATTATTTAGGTTAATGTTTAAAATTTGTGGATATGGTTTTTAAATCATTTTAAAAGCTGCTTAAAAGTATGCTTTAAAGTCTTTTAGGATTCAAATGCATTGCTATTTATTTTTGTAGCATACTTTTGGGCACTATTTTTATTAACAGCTAATATTTTTTAAACTACTGACTAGTAGGGAAAAGTAAAGATAATTCTTAACAAAAAAATTACAAAAGAACCTTAAAATTAATATTTAAAAATTCCTAATATAAAACAGTGTCCACAATTATTTTTTATACAGGAAACATAATTAATAAAAGCCAATTTTCTCGCCCTTAGCTGTATGTATGTGGGGTTTAGTACTCTATACATAAAGTACAGACGATTTGCCCTTTTGGGCGCCGAGCGGGAAGTAACCTCTATTATTTACCAATACAAACTAAGCTTTAAAAAGAAATGTAAAATTACCCGAAGCGCCGAAGCCAGCTGATGGTCGGGGAGAGGTCCTTCGGGGCCCGGGGGGGCTCCTTGGCTCCCAGACAAACATGTGTATAATGTGCTTAATACAACAATTGTGTGGCTTTTTAGTACGTATGCCCCCCCACGTGAGCCTGCTGCCTCACACGCAACAGTTGTTTTTAGCGGGATGTTGCCGAGCATAAAAAGCTTGCCACGGCAGCAGCGACGCCTGCGCGTTGCCTACTTTTTTGGGCACCTCGGAGTACTCCCAGGTTCATCCCCTGTGGCCATGCCGCTGCCACCCTTATCGGCGACGAGCTTTTCGGGCCAGTTCAATCGCTTTTTGTATCTCAACATTTGGCGGGCATGCAACAAGCGTGTATCTGTATCTGTATCTGAGGCAGTGCTCTGTATCTGTGTATCTGTGTGTGGCCGTGCGCAACATATCTGCTCAGCCTCAGCTGCTGCCGCCGCTCAACATAGCCGCTCGGCTGGGCACGAGGATGCGGAACGACGAGCAGGAGCACCGAGGACAACGAGCACTCGACTTATGTACGATTTCGCACACTTGAGAGTTTTTAGTTCGGTTTCGGCAGAATTGATAGATACACGCAGCTCGCAGCGAGCAGAACGCCACTCGCAGCGCGCCATTCGCATTCGCTTTCGCATTCGCAGCACCTAAAAGCTGAGGCTATAGATACAGATACACACACTCGTATCCGCACTGCTATCGGTACTCACCTCCTCCCGCTGGCTAACCAACTGACTGACTGGCCGCTTTGGCTTTGGCTTTAGCTTTGGTTTTGGTCCCACATCGTATCTATCTATTGCCATCGGGCATCGGCTGGAGCCAGCAGCTGAATCGGATTCGGAATCGAAATCAGAGCCACAACCATAACCAGGAGCAGCATAAGCAGCAGCAGCAGGAGCAAAAACATTGCTTTTTTTATCGGTCCGCGTTCGCGTCCGCGTCCGGGTCCGCAATTGTGATTTACAGCGAGGCACAGCAAATTAACCACCGAACTGAAGTGAACTGAATTAGAAACCAAAGGCGAATTACAGTGCTTTTCCGGAGAATACCCATCGATAGGTGGACAATACCAAGGGCATACACGAATTGGGAAACAGGTAAAGCACTACCCAATCCATCCTGTATCCCGAGTGTGAAATATTCCTTCCTAATCCCAAAAGTTAAATATATTCAAACTGCTTAAGTTCGTGAGTGTTTTGCCAAGGTTTTACCCTGGAGGATTCAGGCCCCAGGTAATAAAAAATACCCGCCAGCCCAGCTGGTCCCCAAAGAGCATATTCCGTCGGGTAGAAACCAAGAACAGTGATTTCCGGTAGTCAGAAGGATTGCTTCTAGTTCCAATCCCCCAATTCAACCTGTTTTCCAATAGTTTCCCCCCTGAATGATGCCGAATTCCGGATGTCCGGTTAACCAGAGCCCTAATCCGAACGTAGCTGCATCCGTGATTTGTGCTGGCCTCCACCAAGCCACATTGTTTGTGGTCCCCCCGCTTCGTGGCTAATTGATAGTGGATAGTGGAGGAGCTGCTGCCCGATAAAGCACTTGGCCAGTCCAAACATGAAACGAGAGCAAACGCAATTACAATTACCCGAAAGAACAAAAAAGGCAGCAAAAATCCCATTGCTCATATAAGCTCATCAAGAAGTGCTCATGTGCACGTGTGGGTGTACTGTGAGTGTCCTGTGTGTGTGTTTTGTGTGTGATTTTGATGGGTGCCGGGGGCTCGACGAGGCTAGGGATTGCGTGCAGACTCCATCTGGAGTGTAAGCGTTCGCCCGGGGGCCTGGGAAAAGCCGTTAATGGAACGGCCAGGCGAACGATCCTTGGGCCTGTCAATTTGCAAGGACCCAAGGAACACTCACCTTTAATATCCCCCTAGCAAATCGAAATGGCATATTTTTGTGCTTTAAAGCTATGCATGAGTCATGGGATTTTGGCTATTTTGGGTGAGCTTATCTTGCGATGCTATAAATGATTCATTTACCCCGGCACTTTAGTTCAAAGTGACATAATTTGGGCGAATTCGGGGTTATTAAGGTTGGAGTTTCATTTGAAATAAGCCCACTTAATAATAGTTAACAAAAAATTTGATTAAACCCATTTGGGAATTTTTGTCAGAGAGAATTTTATCTAATTTTTCGTATAAGCCGAATTAGAGAAGCTTTAATCAATAAATATAAATATTTACATTCCATTTTTGACAGTAACTAAGCTGAAGGGATAACTACTTATCACTAAATCATTCGTTTACTTTATAAAAACTGATACTAAATCATATTTTCTTCATGTCTTAATTTAGTATAAAATATTTAAGTAAAAACTCCCTTTGCCTTAAATTATTTCCCACAGCTTTCGTACTTACCGATAGTTTCCCACAAACGATCTCTGGATC
Source organism: Drosophila asahinai (assembly GCA_008042795.1). Taxonomy (NCBI): domain Eukaryota; kingdom Metazoa; phylum Arthropoda; class Insecta; order Diptera; family Drosophilidae; genus Drosophila; species Drosophila asahinai. The sequence continues at coordinate 132,138 of VNJZ01009758.1, read as the reverse complement.
GTAAGTTTACTATATAAAAACTCATACTAAAATATGTTTTTTATCATGAGTTAACTTAGGATAAAATATTTAAGTACAAACTCACTTCGCCTTAAATTAAACCCCTTAGCTTTCTTACTTACCTGATCTCTGGAGTCGATGTATTGCGTGTCACGCGCTCATCCCCCGTGAAAAGTGTCGCTCACCTTGTCTTCGCTCTCTGTCGCTCCCCAACGATTGCGTTTGCTCTTTCTTTCTCCCACTCCAGGTCATTGCTTTGATTTCTTTTCTTGGGGCCGAGCGGAGCGCTCTCCACTCTCTCTCTGGCTCTCTGGGGCTCTCCCAGATCGCTCCGTCCCTCTCTGGCTGGCGCTGGCAAGCTGCGTGTGCTTCCGATTCTGTTTCTGCTTCTGCTTCTGCTTCTCCTTCTGTTTCTGATTCTGATTGGGATCGTGCTGGGGGCTGCCGCGCTGAGATACAGATACTTGTTGTACTCGCTGTCGCTCGTTCGCCTCGCATTCGCACGAATTTGTATCTCGCAGATTGTTTTAGTTTTAGTTTTAGTTTTCCATTCGCCGTCGCCGTCGCCGCCGCCGCCGCCTTCTGCCTTTCCTTTGTCTAGCCTTTCGTATCGTATCTTGCATCGTATCGTATCGCGGCGGGGCTGAGCGAGAAATCAGTTTGACGTTTTGCTTTGACAGGCAACCGTCGATCGTGGATCGCGGACCGCCGACCGCCGCCGAATCTCGTGGATCTTGGGCGTTGCGTTGCGTTGCGCCGGTCTGGGGTTTCTCTGATTATTCAGCAGCGTAAGCTATTTACTTGCATGGAGGCGGAGGTGCCACCACCCAGATTGCACCACCCGCTGACCAGCCGCTAACGAAATTTACTTATCTCCAATCCCCCCCCCCCCCAATCCGAGGCCGATTTGTGATCAATATGTGACTGTGCTGTGTGTATATCGTAGGGGTGCGTGTGTGCCAGGTTCAGATTGAGTGCGAGCCAATTGTATCTGGGAGATACGCCTGCCGTGCCGAGCCGTGTGTTATCGCCGCCACTGCTACTGTCGCAATTATTGTTATTTTTTGAATGCATCCGGAGCTATAGCTTTTTGCGACCCGGAGTCGCCACATATTTTGCCTCAACATCCGTGCTGTGAACGTGACCTCCCGCGCATTAAAATAAATTCTAATTTGTTGAAGAAAAGAGCAGCGAAAAGTGTTTTGTTATTGTTATTGCGAAGAAGTGCTTGAGTATCTACAACACACTGGCGCACACTGGCACACCTGCATATCTATGTGTCTCCGGCGACAGTGTGTGTGTGTGTGAGCGTATGAAGCAATATTCATTATGAGGCAGAGCCTCTGCCCATTGTGTTCATGTGTATTTGTTTAATTTATATCTAGAGTCTGATATAAATATTAAAATAAAAAGAAATATATATCTGTGTATATGGTGTGTGCATAAAATATCACAAGCAACAGGCGGCGAAAGCAGCAACTACCAGCCAAGCGACAAATTTTTGGTACGTCAACAGATAATGTATTGTATATGTACTTAAGTTGGACATTTTTCGGGCATTCTCGCTTAATTTGCGAGCGTTCTCTGCATACACCATTACACAGAGGCCACCGGCAATGGGTGGTGGGTGCGGGGTGCGGGTTGCTGGGTGGAGGTTGCTCCAACCACCATCCATCTATTCCCATCCAACCACCAATCTTTCCATACACCACCCCTAAAGGTGCCCCCTCTAGGCGTTTGTACACGGGGAATAAAAGTGTGAAGATATATTCTTGAATTACATTATTAAAAAGATACAACATTAATGTTTTCTAAAATTGGAAATAGGTTCAGGGATGCCATAGAAATCGCTGTGCATTTTAAATCAATTAAAATTCGGTGTCAAATTTAGTTCAAAATAATAAATAATAACATAAACAACTTTCTTACACTGGATTTTGGCTCTTAGCTATTGAATTGCATACTTTTGGGCACTGTTTTAAAAGATTTCCAGTCCTCAGCAATTTCTGTGGCACCCCTGCTTATTTTATTTTCCAAGCTCTCGTGTAATATAAAGTAACTTTAATGAAATTTGGTTTATTTCTTATGTCTTATAAGTCACGCTTAACTTCGTAAAGGTAATTGAATGAAAATTAAGTCCCTAAATGTATTTCTTCGAAAATGATAAAAATTCATCTTTAAATTCTCCAATAAATGTGTCTTAAAGTATGCAGCGATATATAATTTCAAATATCCATTGGTTTTCCTTAACTCAAAATCTCATAGTATACTTCAAGACATCCATTCAAGTGTATTAAAATCTCTGTGATAATTTTAGATACTTAAAATTTATCTACTGATTTTTTAAGTACAGGTTTTTTATTGTTTTTTATCAAAAGTATAAAAAATATATCATATTAGAATCGGTATAGACTTCGGTATAGATTTTTAAGAATCCTGTAGCTCAATTTAAAATATCTATAATATTAATCAAGCATGATAATTAGAATTTCAACACCCCATGAACTACTATACTTATTTCCCTCGCATAACTCTCAGTGCATTCCGAATTCCTTTGTATTATACAAGCCACCTTGGAAGTGTCAACGTCTGGTCTCTGCTCGGTTCTCAAGCGAGTGCCCTCCAAAAGATCATAAAATTAAATGAAATGAAATAAAAAGTGAGGAGGGAAAAAAATGAAATAAAATAAAATTGAAAATTTTCATGCATCGGGCGTCGCTGAAAACATTTTGCAGTTTTTAATTTAGTCTCCGTCTGTCTCCGGCTCCGGCTCTAACTCACCTGACTTCTTATAGGCGCGACAGAGGCACATAAAAATCGCTTAAAATGTTGCGGGGGGCGCAGGTGAGCCATGATGCCCATACTTGCCATAAACAATGTGAAAAATATCATTCCGTACTTATAAACAAGCAACAATAAGTTTGCAAATTGCGTTCGTTCGCCGTGCTCCGTGTTTCGCATTTTGCATTTTGCATTTCGCATTTCGCATTTCGCTGCTGCTGCTGCTGCCAAAGTTTCTCGATGTGCGAGTATTTTATTATATTTTTTTTTCGGCTATATCCCTCGTGGACTGACCCATTTCGTCGATTATCTAATGCCCAGTCAGCCCGCGTACGGCGTACACACAACTATAACTATATAACTATATTTCTTTTCGTTTTCACTATCTGCGCGATAGGCTGTCGCCCAATCAGTTGGCCGACTTAATTAATTCCCGATTTTAACTGTTTATTAAAATGGATTGTTGTCGTTGTTGCAGTTGTAGGTGGCTAGGTGGCCGCTTTTGTTAACAGCAAATAAATCCGAGCTGCTCGCGTGCATACTGATTGGGAATTTCAACGGGCACGCTGGGAGGTACCCTCCAAATGTGTATTATGACGGAGGTTATGCAACCTGCCTGGCACTAGCTCTGAAATCCACCCCGAGGAGTGCTTCCTCCGGCTCCATGCTCCACTTTATCCACAAAGTGTTTGCCATTTGATTGTTATTGTCAACTACTTTGGGGGCAATCAGCTCGCTCTCCCCCTGCTGCTCCTCCAGGTGGCGACCGTGCCATTCCGCCATTTTTGTTATATCTCACTCGAGATCGGGGCATTTGAAATGCAAATTGCCAACTGGCAAACTCTTTGAAACCACCGGAAAAGTCGCCCCTATAGATATTGTAAGCAGCACGTAGAATATATATGTGTTTAGTGCTCTTTCATGTCCGATATTAATTAGGCGGGGTCCAACCTTCCGCCGCCTGTAAGCGATTAGTCGCCGTTCCATTGTGAAGCCTCAAGGTCCCGAATCGAGAGGATGCTAAATCTATATATTAGCTGGTCTCTGATGACGCACGACGAGTACATGAAATTCTTTGGCGAGACCACCCTGAAGGTTGTCCCTAGTTGGAGGACGCCGAAAATACAATTATAAATATCAAATAATGGGCCATTAAGTTCTATATTCGGTGGCTTCCAGGGTTGCCCTTTATGGATGAGAAATAAAAAGTATTTGTTGCAAGTTTCTTGTTTTTTATTTATATTTCTATCTTTAGTGATAACATTGATGGGTAAAAAACATGCTTTTAAAAATTCCTTGATTTATGTTAATTTTAAATAATCCAGTGTGACCTTGCCCTTGCTCAGTAAAAGTTAGTTAGTTCCAGTGAGACCATGTGTGTTTATATTCACTATTTACTATCAGTGTGGACATGCTCATCGAAAAGAGGTATTTTTCAAGAAAGTCCGTTTCAGTTTCTAAGCTTATCTTTATTCCTATATACAAATATTTTAAAATAATCAAATAATCTAAAAAAGAATTTACAATCGCACATATACAATTAAATTTATTTCAAAATTGGGAAGCCCTGATAAAGTGATATAAAAGAGCAATTTGTATGTGACAAGCCTCAGACCCGCCATAAAAGGTTTATCACATAATATAACATAATAATAATAACATAATAAAGATAGCTCCAAAGGCAACCAGTCTTTTTCAAGAACAGTTCTCATTACTCATTATTCCATTGAAGATATATTCTTTATAACTATATTTGAGCCCAGAAAATTGAGTAAATGTTGTGTAAATTCCCATTTATTTACACTTGTTAGCCAATTTGTAATGGATCTCTGTAGACTGCACAAATCAAGTGTCTGGTACGCCATAACAAAGTCTGGGTCTGGCATATAGACGATCGATCGGATTCCGATCCGTATGCAGTAAACACTGAAAACCGAAGCCGATCAGAGTGCAAAAAAAAAAAAGAAATAAAAACTATTAGATACAAAATGGTTTGAATGCGCTCCGCCGCCATTCCATGTCCATGTTCCCATGTTCATCTCTTTTTTTGGCCCCGGCCAGCTTTCCTATATGGCCTGGCTCCCTCTCCATCTCCGACTGCCAAATACACACTCGCTCGTGCCTGCTCGAGCACATATTGGTTGGGAATTCTATTAGGGGCCAACGCTGGCTGGCTGGCATGGCATCCTGCTGATGATGCTATTATACAAATACCCACAAGCACCTGCATACTAATAGCTTCGGGCCAACATCCGTGACTGGCTGCATCTAATGAGTTGACGTTGACGTTGGGGCACGCTAATAGAATTTGGCACTCCTCGGAGTGCCGGTGCCGGTGCTCGGTGCTCGGTGCTTGAGCCTTTGGTTGCATACCAAGAGGCGCCGAAGCAGGAGCCCAGGAACCCGGGACCTCTGGAGGAACTCTCAAGAAACTCGGCTATGGGCCAACGGGGCGGCTGAGCAATTGCAATTGCCCTCGCCTCTCGCCGCGTCCCTGGCAGCCGTAAACAAATTATGTTACGTCTAGAGGCGCACAGCGTTCGTTATTTATTTGAAAACTTAAATGAGGCTGAGTGAACAGCGAAAGCCATTACTTGTTCATTTTAATATGGTCGGGCTAAAAATAATTTGTTTAAATCAACAAACACACCATGGAATGATGTGTGTGCGGCAACGAACTGATTCTCGTCATCTCCATTGTGTTTCTTCGCAGCTTGGTTCATGCGGATGAGCTGCTTGAAGCTCATTCCGATTGTGCAGGGCGGAAAAAAGATGTCTATATAAATTCTAGATATTTAAATATATCTAAAAATTCCCTGATTTATATTAATTTTAAATAATCCAGTGTGACCTTGTTTGCTTACAACTTTTAACTTGACCTTGCTCATTAACAGTTAGTTACTTACAATGTGACCATGTATGTTTATGTTCCTTATTTATTATCAGTGTGGACATGCTCATCGAAAGTGGGGATTTTTAAAGAGAGGCAGTTCTAGTTTCAAAAACTCAAAAAAATAAAAGGTTTTTAGTGAAATAGAAAACTGTAAAGAAGGAGTTTTTTTACAACTAATAAAACATTTTCATTAAATGTTAGTTAGTTCCAAGTGTGACCATATACTTGTATGTTTATATTCATTATTTATTATCAGTGTGGACATGCTCATCGAAAGTTGGGATTTTTAAAAAAAGTCAATTTAAGGCCTATAAACAAATATTTTAAAATAACCAAATAGTCTAAAAAGAATCGATTTTAAGTGAAATCAAAAGCTCTCAAGAGGGAGTTATTTCACAACTAATAAAACATTTTCCCAAGTGTGCTTATGTTGCCGCTTCTCGCATTTCTGCCGTCGCCTGTCTTCCTGCTGGCGTCTTCTGTTGTGACGCCTTTTGTTTTTGGCTCCAACAATGCAAACGGATTCAGACAGAGGGACGACAACAAGTGTCCTTATGGATGTGAATGCTGGGATGTTGGATGCTGGATGCTCGATGTGTTTATGTACGAATGCAGATGAAAGACAGCCTTTCCCTTTAGCAAGTCAATCAACGTCGCCGGGGATAAGGACTAACCCATCCTGCAAGCGCCCTTCGAATTGTTTTCCCCTTCCGCCCTGTCCCGTCAACCAGACAGAAGACATTTCACTCGCAGACGTGATCTCCCCAGGAGTGAGAGTAGGAGCTGGGAGCTGGGAGCCCTGCTCCAATTGCCACTTGAAATGGGTACGACTTTCGGTGACTAATCTGAAGCATTCCGTACCCGCTCCCATATCAGTTGATTTGCTTCTTTCGCTTTCGTTCAAGTTTTATCTAAATATTTAAAATTGGTTAGCAAGACACACGAGCGAGAGCGACAGAGGGTTTTCTTTTTCTATTTGCCTGCCCCAAGATAAAGCCCCAATGACAGCCGGAATGAGAACAACAGGGCGACACCGACACCGGTTCCTGATACCGTGATACCGGGAGCTCTGTGTATTATACATGACACCCCACAAATCCGCACAAGTCAATTGTTTGATACGTGCCACCGATGGCGAGGGCTTGGACTATCAAGTTTCGCCAACTTTCCGGGGTCCCTCGAACTCGACTCGAACTCGAACTTAATATGGCAGACAGGAGCCTGAGACTGCGAGTCGAAAGCAAAACCTAAACATAACTCTGACGGGGCATTATTCATATGCAGCCAGCTGGTCACGTCCAAGGGCCTTGCCTCTCCTCGCCTTGGCCCCATAATCATTGCCAATATTTGGGCTTTTATGAATTTATAACAATTGCCAAGAGTTTTTCGACAATTGTGCGGGTGCTCTGTCCATACCCGATGAGAGTCTCAATGGAGTGCCCTCGGCAGCAACTTAATAAACCCGTAATGCACTGCAACTCGTCATTTATCACTCGGCCTTATCAATGCCAATTAAGCTAGTTTAACTAATTAAGCCGGGAATTATCCAAAAAACAAGGGAAAGGCATTAATGTAGGTCAGTTACCAGCTTGGTTTGAGGGCATGTTCTCTAATGATATTTATTTAATTAGCCCTGGGCATATTATTGTTTAATTGGGCAAGTTATTAAAGGCTTAAAGGCTGGCTAAAATTTAACAGAGATTTACTCGGTAAAAGAGTCTATTACCAGTGTGTGTTTGGTTTAGGAAAATTACTACTCGCAAAACATATATGTAAGAAACAAGGATATATTTCCAAATATGATATAAATCTATTTAAATTGTATGCTATTGTTGTTCTGAATAAATTAATAAATTCGACATTTGATAAACTAGGAAATGGTTACTATTTAATGTAAAATGTAAAAATTTCAACTTTGCAAATTGAAATTTAATTTACCGATTACATTTTATTGAATTTGTAACCCGTCAAAGGCTTCCAAATAAATTAAATTTGAGCTGGCAAAGCCTGGCAAATATTTCCCTTGAATTCAATGCATTTCCCTGGCATTTCTATTAAATTTCCCCCGTTTTTACTCTGCTCTGGTATTTGCAGTTTTGCGTTTTGCGGATTATGTGACCAGTGGCTCTAACAGTAGCTGGCCCAGCATCAGTCAATCAATCAGCAGACCGCAGCCCAAAAATGTTTCAATTATGGTATCGCCAGCAACAACGACATCGTCCAGCATCGAATCCATCGAACCAGAGCAGAACCAGAGGCGCTTCCGAGGAGGAGGAGCGAGCGTAGGAATCCGTAGACCAAAGTCACAGTCAAATCACCAATCACAAGGCAACCGAGAGCAATTTAGCATAGCAACCGCACAGGAATTAGCCAGGAAGAAGAGTCAGAGTTAGGCAGAGCTTGTCCCAGGATCAGAAGCAGGACTTCGCCATGGGCTGCTCGCCAAGCACACTGCCCGCCCCCAATTCAGCGGGCGGAGCACCCGGTGGCCTGCCACTGGACGCCACTGAGAAGGATGGGAGCCGGCTGTTCTGCATCAAGCTGAGACGCAGCCGCCTGCGGCGCTGCAGCTGCGGAGGAGTGACCCTGCAGGTGCCCAACGACGGGAACGGGAGCACCGGGGGCAGCGGCACCGGCGACAACCTGTGCGGCCAGGTGCTCCTCAATCCGCTGCAGACCAAGAGCGAGGCCGACTACGAGAAGGTAACTAAATACGAGGCGGCGTCTTTAAGCCAGCTTTTATCCCTCCTCTCCTCTCTTCCTCTCTTCCCCTTAGCTGAGCACTGGCAAGAAGGACTCCATTGTGACGGTGGCTGCCCTGGGCAACTTCACACACAGCGTGGTGCGACGGGCCACCGGGAGTAAGTACTTGTTTGTGGAGCTGAGGTCCTCCTTCCCCCCAATCAGGAGCATATACCATATTTATTGAGCTGCACGGAAGGACAAATTAGTGGGGGTCGGGTTCCTTTGAATGCACTCAGCACACTGCTCATTACGAAGGCTTATAGTTGCTGGAAAACTGCTGAAACTCTTCTGATAAGGGCTTTGCTGGGGAAATTGATATGGCAGAAATGGAAAATATGTAACGATATTTGTATGCTATTTTCCACAACCTAACAATGGGAGCCAGTATAATAGGAAAACTGCAACTAATATCCTGGAGGTAGTTCTTGATGCACATGTTTCTTGCAAAGAAAATAATGCAAGCTTAGGTACCAAGGGCTTACATCATTGTAAGATAAAATAACATTTTTTTAAGGGGCTTTAAATTACTTTAAATGTAATTATCAACAGTTTCACAAATATAAATATTTAAAGAGCAAGTTCTGATAAATAAGTAAGACATAAACATATTTGTCTAGGTTTCTATAATCTGAACTATTTATTTTTCAATAACAATTTCTTAAGGAGCTTTACAAAATATATTAAATTACTTTAAGTGGAATTATCAACAGTTTCATAAATTTAAATAATTTTAAAGAGCAAGTTCTGATATATAAATAAGACATGAAATATATTATCCTAGGTTTCTTTAATCTGAACTATTTAATTTCTGAAAAAAACACAATGTAATATTTCTTCAGATGCAAATATTGCCTTGATACCCCTTCTTGTGGCTCACCTTCACTCGGTGTCTCATTTCCCTGTTGATGACCTTTTCTTCCCTATTGAATCTTGGCCAACAGTAGCCGTAGATATGGGCCGTGATTCTTGCCCTAATCTGAAGTGAGGCTACTCCACCGTCAAGAGCTTCCGCTGTGCTCGTCGATAGCACACTCGTAAAGGCACTTATTAATGGGAAACTGAGGATCGCCTGCCCCTTTTCTTTTCTTTTCTTTTGATTTATCGGAAGATTTACGATGCTTCAGCTTCGAATTAATCAACTCGAGTGGCTGCCATAATTTCTGTTAGATAAAAAACAAATTAAAGTGATTAGTGGAACTAAGGTATACAAAGTAAAATAAAAGGAAAAAAATAAAAGGAAGAAATAAAATGATCATCCCTACTCAAGATATTTCATAAGAAAAAGAGCTCCGGAAGCTTGCAATCGACTTAGTGCCCATCCCTGTCTATAAGGATTCTGTTCAGAGTTCAGTTTTAAAAGTTAGTTTATATTTGCAAAGTCAAAACAGTTGGGAATTTAATATTTATTCTCCCAAAGGGTATCAAAAGTTATTTCCCTTTACCCCCTTTTCTTGGAGCCTAATGAGCCACAAAATGTCTATCCCTAGTTTCTGTACAGAGTACCCTTCTTAGCTGTTAGCTTACATTTTCAATGCAATAACAGTTTCTTATTATTGGTTTCTTACTCTTCCTTCTTGCCGTAGGGTATCAGCAGGTCTTATCTGTTAGCTTACATTTGCTGAGTTAAAACAATTAGCTACTTACCACTAGTTCCTTACTCCTCCTTCTTGCCGTAGGGTATCAGCAGGTCTTAGCTGTTAGCTTACATGTGCTAAGTTAAAGCAGTTAGCTTTCTCTTCTTGCCGTAGGGTATCAGCAAGTCCTTACGCTTCGCCTAAGCTTCGTGTTATTAACCACTGGTGCCCTACTCTTCCTTCTTGCAGGAGGGTATCAGTAGGTCTTAGCTTTTAGCTTACATTTGCAAAGTTAACATAAAAATAGCTTATTAAATATCACTGGTTCCTTACTCTTCCTTCTTGACGTAGGGTAGCAGCAGGTCCTTACGGTTTGCCTAAGCTATGTGCTATTTACCACTGGTTATCTTCCTTCTTGCCGTAGGGTATCAGCCGGTCCTTACGCTCCTCCTAAGCTTCGTGCTCAGGTAATTCGATCCCCGTCTCGGAAGAGTCAGCTGGCGCTTGTCTGAGCTTGAAGCGCAGCTGTTTTGTGCCGACATCCAATTAACAGCTTCTCGCCCTCTCTCCCGCTCTGGCTCTCGTGTCGCCTTTCATTGAAGCGAGAGTGAGTGAGCATCGCATGAAACTTGATCGCTCTCAGCAAACGGATCGGGAGAGAGAGCAACCAACAAGAGAGCAAGCTTATCGGCAAAGCTCTGGGCTGCGCGGCGGCAACAACAGCTGCTCCCCATTTATGGAGTCAGTTGTCGCTCTGCCTACAGACTGTTAAAACGGACTTTTCGCCCCACAAAATAATGTTAAGCCCGAGGAGTTTGCTATAGCCGAGCAACCGTATCGGAATCGGAATCGGAGTCCGACGTGTGTGTGCCAAATACTACTATATAATATATATTTTGCTATAAAATACCTCTCAGAATTCCCGAAAGTGTCCTAAAAAAAAGCCAATGCAACGCCAGAAAGAAACTGGCGAAAACTGGTCGCTGGCAAACGCGGCCTAATGCAGCGGCGCCAATTTGGATTTGGCCAAGTCGTGCCGTGCCTCAAAATAACAAAAAACATGCTGTTCAACGCATAACATATAACCCAGGGCCAACCGGTCGTCGATCCAAAGCGATTGCAATTAAAAAACGCATAGAGCCGATCGGAGCCGCCGCCGTCGTGTACTCGAAAATCGAAAATCGAAAAAAATCGAATTATTGCTGGGCTGCATTCGGCTTCGATTTCGGCGCTTGAGGTGGAAAAAAACAGCTTAGCGTGCTCTAAAATACAACAAAAGCAAAACGCAAAGCCCACCCATACCTGCGCGTCCGAGTATCCGAGTATCGAAAAAGTGTTAAAAATCAAAACAAACTTCACAACTAAGTGTGCCAACAGCAACAAGTGTAACGAGTAGCTTTGGCTCTGGCAGTGGATATTAAGAGATTTACTATAGATACTTGTCCCCGCTCCTTGCAGCAGGCCCAACTTCCTCCCCTCCTTCCGTGCCAGCCACCAGATTCCCCATTAACCTGAAAAATCCTCAATTAATATATGCAAAAATTCACATGACACTACGTATATCTGGTTTTTATTTTCTTGCCGTCACAGCAGCCGTATAAGAACCGTGGGAGAGCGGGAGCGAGGTTTGCTCAGAGAGTCGCACACTCTTCTTTTCCACATTTAATTAAATCGATCGATCGATTGGCTCTCTCACGAGCCCGCTGACTGTGGGGTAAACAATGAGTACGCCCACGGAATGGCGCCAAAACATCAATCAAAGCCAAGGAAAACAAACTGAACGATCACTCGGATCCGATCCATTATTCCCGCGGACGACGACGGGCTAATCCCACGCGTCAAAGCTGCAGAAGCTTATCAGTTTTCCACAGAGACTTTCGACTTTCCGGGGGAAAGAGCGATGATGACGCTCGAAGGCGTAGTCATCGCGATTTTTAGGTGGTCTTACACCGAAATTACTTTCGGTTTAGCCACGTGAAGAGTCAGTCAGTCCAGGGGAGATTAGATTACCCCCGGTTCCCTATCAATACTAGAGTCAGTGTCCAGCTATCAAAGGCGGCTATCGCTGGGCCAAGAAGATCGCCCTGCGTTAGATAGAGCTCTCCCACTCCCACTCTCCCCCACAGATGTAGATTGTGCACGCGTTTCCCATTCCTATCTGCATCTGGCCCCAGCGAGCCAGAGCACCTGTATCTGTATCTGTATCTGTACCTGTACAGTATCTCCCCCCCAACGCACACAGCCTAAACATCTGAATACTATGAGCAAACTTGCCTGATATTATCTTATCACAAATTAATTGGTCGCCATGACAACGAACGGCCAAAGGCGCAAAAGGCCCCAAAAGCACGGCGGCCACAGGCAGGTGAGATCGGCCAGCGGGAATGGCCGAAGCCCCTGCTACCTCTGCTAATCCTCTCTTTTTATGAAAATTAAAATGTTTTCACTCCTCTTTGGCCATTCATGGTGCAGCTGGCTAAGGCTAAGCGCCTTAGATACGCCCCAGCGTGTGCGACACCGAAAGAAAATTTACCCTAACAGAGGTATTTCAATTTTTAGGAAGAATTTTTATATTGTTTTCACATAGAAAATGTACCTTAAAAGAGTTATTTCAATTGATTTCCCATAATTTGCATCTAAAAGAAGCCTGGGAAGTCCTTGCTGAAGAACTGAAATTAATAAGCTCTTATTAGAGACTAAATTCACTTAGAAATCTCAATTTTTTCCCCGTGCAGATACATTTGTATCCCACGGATAGGCGACAAGCCAACCGACCGTCAGTTTGGTTTGCAGCGCACAACGTCGCTGTCGCTGCCTCTGCCCCTGGCGGCAGTTTCAAAATCCGTGCGAGAATTATCATCTGGCAAACAGTTCTTCATACCGGATTAGAACGGACGTTTTTCCCCAGTCCCAGTCCCAGTCCAGCTCCAGCTCCAGCTCTCGGGCGCGCTCTGTATCCATTTCCAACTACCATTTGCATTTCGGGCCATTCGCCAATCCGGCTTCGATCAATCCAACAGTTTTCAGTGCCAACTAGCCGTGAAATCCACATTTAATGACTCTGGTTACTCTCGGTTAATTGTGTTTTCGAGTCCCCCCCCCGGTACCGTACTATGTGCAGTCGTGTGAGCCCAGGCAGTAAGTATTAGTTGGCCCAAAAAAATCCGGAGCCTGTTGCTGCGACGTCAGCGGACTGGTGGCTGCTGGCCGCTTTTTATCTAAACAATTTATCGATTTTCGTTTAGATTACAACGCGTGTACCCATCCAGCTCCCTCTCTGTCCTCCGAAAAAGCAAAAAAAAAATATAACACAAACGATAAGATACACTCGACCCATTTGAATAAGCGCAAATATACTGTCCCCACCGCCGGCCGGGGCTTATATACATGGATCTCTGTGTCGGCCCGCTGGGTACTTTCCCTGGTTCCCTGGCTAGTTTTTGTTTATGCCCCAACCAGGCAAAGCAGGCAGCAGGCAGCAGGCTATTTATATTAAGTGTGCACACATGCTGCCATATCTCCCGCTCGTATGTCCGTGCTTATGGGGCAGTTTATCATTACGCACTAATTGCGTGAAATCAATGCCAGCAAGCCAGAGCCAGAGCCAAGCAAGTAGGGAAAGCAGGGAAAACAAACTATAAATGACAATTAACATAATGCCACGAGAATAATCCAAATTTGTGTGACTCTCGCAGAGAACAGCGCGAAAACCCCGAGTAAATAAGCGGAAAGGAAAGCGAAAATAGCACAAACAATGATAATATCCAGCCAGCCGAATTTGGCTGGATCGGCAACCGCGAGCGCCACCACGACCAGCGCTAATCCCAGTTCCAATCCGAATCCCAATCCCCAGTCCCAACCCAGTGCTAATTCCACTGCCCACATGGACGACAGTGTTCCCAGCAATTGCAATTGCAATGTGGGCGTGGACCTGGCTGGGATTGGGGCCAGACAATCCCCAGTCTCAAACCCATCCGGAGCTGGCAGAGATTCATTAACGCGTCCGGCCTCCGAGTCCGAGCTAAATGTGGGTAAGGTTCCCTTCTCCTCCTGTCTGCCACTCCTTCTCCTTGGGGGTTAAAGTTGAGTTGAGTTTGATGAGGTGGTCAACACGGGGGAGTGTGTGCCCTGCTTAATTTTCTGGAAACTCTAATAAATGTAGTTATGCCTTTACATGTACCTCAAATTTAATAGTTAAAACATAAATTAAATATACCAGAGAGGAATACTGAAAGTATCTTATCTCTGTATGAATATAGACTGGGAATTAAGCTCTTTAAAAGCCATACCTACTTTTTGTTTTAAATAAACTCCGAGACACACAGCCTTTGCAGCCCCATAAATTATAAGAAAACAAAACAAAGCCAGGGGGATATGGGTTGGAATTTTATAAAAAGAAAGAAAACCTTAAATTACTTGTTGATAACTTTAATTTGCTTGCTCGGGGAATCCCCACAAAGCCTGCTGCTCCGCACAAATATTCCGCCACAAAGAAAGTTTGTTTGGTCAATCATTTCGGGGGAAGAAGCCACAGAATTTTAATTTTCCTTTAAACTTTTCTCAGGAATTTCACTTTGAGAAGGTACACCAAACAGGACTCCAATATGACAAGGAATTCCTAAATTATGGTCCTTAAAATATAATTTATAATATTTATAGCTTAAAAAAGATATTAAAGGATTAGTGATTTGAAGACTCCAATATGGTAGGAAATTCCTAAATAATGTGTCTTAAAAATTAAATAATAATATGTAGAAGTTAAAGCTAAAAAAAAGGTCTTAAAGGATTGTGTTTTAAAGAGTACTTAATGATATAATATCTATAGTTTATATATATAGTTTTTCTCAAGAATTTTCCTTTGAGAAGGTACACCAAACAGGACTGGTAGGAAATTTCTAAATTGTGTACCTTAAGGATTAAATATAAATATAATATGTAGAAGAAGTACTGCTTTAATAGGCTTTTAAAGGATTGTAATTTGAAGAGTACTTAATGATATGGAATCTATAGTTTATAGAGGGCTTAACTCTAATTGTTTACAAAGGGATTTAAATGTATTCTGCCTTTAAAGTGCTCAGCTTGTAAAAGATAATTATTAAACAGAAAAATTAATACTTCTATTTGCTTGAAGAAATACGTTTTAAATATAAAGTAGATACATATTCCTTGTTTAAACTAGGTTCATATGTTAAAGGATATCAAATATTAGACCTTATTTATTTATTTATTTATTTATTAAAGATGATAGTAAAGTTTAGACCCTAAATACTGGGAACTAGTATAGTTTGCAAACATTTCCAGTAAAACTTTTTTATTTCATAAATTCCCGGGCTTGCTTTAGCTTGTATTTACTTAGCTTTGGCTGGGACATTGGTCAGTTTAGTCCCTTGAAGTCCTGGTTCTCATTAAGTGAAATACAATTTGCCCGGCTTAATGCCTTGGGGCGACTCCCTCGGTGCTCAGTGGGTCGGAGTGGCTCCGTTGACAGGCTGCGGCTGCCGTCCCGAAGGACTGCCATCGTACCCTTTCGCAGGCTTCGCAGGCACACACACGCCCGTCCGTTTATAAAGTGTTTCTGAAATGCCAACGTTTATAATTAAATAAAACGTGCAACAAGAGGAATTAATGTGCGTGCGTGTCCCAGTCAGAGCGAGTGTGTGTGTGTGTGTGTGTGTGGCCATTCATTTTGATTGTGGGCAGCCCCGAAAGTATGCAGCGCCCCGCTACGCTCAGAAATGTAGAATACTTCTCTGGATAATTTAGCCGCCCCTAACTCTCTTTTCCCTTTTGCTCCCTCACAGGCACAGGCACCTCGGGCACCAGCTCATCCGGCGGCGGCAACAGCCGTCAAGTCCGCAAGTCATCGCTCGCCCTCGCTCTAACCCCGGAAGATGAGCCAATGGACGTGTACCAGGTGAGTCTTGAAGAGAACCACTCCAACCACATGGCTATGTTACGTCGTCTGATAAGGTATCTTATCACGGGCTGCCCGCTCTCTCGCTTTACATTCTGCTTTAAATAGCCGCTCACCAATACCTAGTTGCCTATAAACAATAGAGAAATCAAATCAATTAACATTGAAGGTGGGAAATCAAAAGGCAAAGAAAGAGATTACCCCCGATCGGGGCGATCGGCGACGGCGATCGGCGACGTTTTCAGTTCGATGTTCGAGCGTTGCGACGCCAAGTCGCTTAGTTTTTGTTTCGCTTTTCGTGGAGACCACAAGCCAGAGCTGTGAATTATTCTCAAAAGATTGAGATACAGCCTACAGATACAGATACCGAGACAGATACAGATACAGAAACCGAGACAGATATCGACACAGATCGAGATTGTCGCATTAGGAGCGTGGAAAATGCCTCTCTGTTATGCAAACAACTTGTTATTGATCTAAGACATTGGACCTCAAGTGGGCCGCGGGTGCCGAGTGTTCCGAGTGCTCCGAGTGCTCCGAGTGCTCCGAGTCAGTGTAATTGTGGCTCTCTCGCGTGTTGATTTATAATTAGCAGAATGCGCAATTGCTTGCCAAAATTCAGCCGTGTCTTCCGCCGCAAGTCCACCAAGTCCGCCTCCTCCTCTGGCCACGAGAATCCCGGCTCCCATGAGTCCGACTCCGACTCGGAGCCGTACCTGGCCGCAGCTGTGGCTATATCCGATCCGCGCCGCGATAGCCCTAATGAAAGACCAATGCCAGATGACGATAGCGGTCGCAGCCGGCTGATAAGCGCTGCTCAAGCGGATTCACCAGGAGGCCGTCAAGGTTCCTGGCCGGAAATGAAACTGGAAACGATTTCGTCGCCACCACAAGCTCCAGCTCCAGTGCCAGTGCCAGTGCCAGCCATTTCCCTCCCTTTTTCGGGGCGGAACTCGAGCAAAACGCCCGAGGAAATGGAGCTGGAATACGAGGCCAGTGTGGCCGCCGAAGGCCGTGACATAATGACCCCCCTGCGTCGCAGCACAAGGCCGCTGAGCGTGGCCTTCGGACGCAGCACAGGAGCTCCAGCAGCCGGAGCTGGTGGAGTGCTGCAGCCGGAAATAGTCGAGGTCATACGCAGCCTGGATGTGCCGGCCCTGTTGCTGAACAGCCTTAGCTTGGAGGGGGAGCCAGGGAGAGACCAGGAGGCGGCGGAGAGCGACCACGAGGAGGCGGTGGTCCTTCGGCGCAAGGTCAACTGCCTGGAGCGAAAGTCGCGCAGCCTGTACGAGCGACGACTGCCCAAGGTGCCGAAGCTCCGCCTCCAGGTGGCCGGCAAGAAGGACACCTCGGAGGAGGAGGAGCTCAGGACTTTCCAGGTACAAAAGCAGGACCAACTTTTACGGTTGGCCCCATCAATCCTGCCGCCTTAGCCGCATCTTATTGTGTACTGTGTGTGTGTAAAATGTGGCTGTGATACATTTCCGATTACATTTTCATTCCCTGATTGACACTGAGCCCCCGCTCCAGCCCGGGATTTAACGTGCTCGTATTATAAATCTGCAGCACGCACATAAGTCAGAATCAGAGTCGGAGTTGGAGTTTGGAGTCGGCGACGGCGAGCAATTTTATTTTAATTTATCATCATTTGGGCGACACACACGCAGGCAGCGAGCGCGTATCTGGTAGATAGGGAGGCGACACCCGACGCAACGCACTGACAGATACACAGATACACGGATACAAGCATATGGTGGGAAAATGCCAAGCCGGGTTAAGCCCTCTTATTTTGATGGGAAAAAGCCAGCGGAGCTGCGGATTTATATTAAATTTTACACGCTGTCTCTCACCTGTATCCCGCTTTTACCTTTCATCTTGTTGCAGCGCAATCTCATGGACCTGAAGTATCCAACCGTGCTACCACCGAATCCTCAACTTAAGGTAAGCTCTCCGAGGGCCACTTTGAACTTCAATCAGTGCAATGGCTTTGTGCTTTTAGGCCCTGCTGGTCTTCCACAAGGCGGACAGCATCTGCGAGGCGGTGACCGCCGCCTGCCAGCGCCACCAGCTGGACGTAACGCTGGTCAAGTCGAAGGAGGAGGCGTTGGACACCCTGCAGAAGTCGTATGCCACCGCCCAGTGCTACCATCTAATCATAATTGATGCGCGCTCCGCCAAGAATCTGGATGCGGAGCACATTGCGAGGTAAGGGTCGGGGTAAGGGTTTGAAATAGGTTTGGGTCGCCTCAAAGTTTACAAACTTTTCCATTTTCATAAACTTTTCACTTTGCCATAAAACTTGCTCCTGTCTCTGCAGAACCATACGTCACACACACGGCCACCATTTAACGACAATAATTGCAGTCTGCAAGAAGAGGTGAGTAACTGAGGGAGTAACCCGAGTTGGAGTTTCCACTAACGACTAACGACCGATACGACCTTTGGCAGTTTCTTCGAGAAGGATGATGTGCTAATTGCTCTATTGGACGCTGGCGTTAATAGAGTAAGTTTCCCTTAATTGCCCCAAGCAGAAACAGAAACAGAAACAGATGCCTCAATTGCCACCTTCTTGGGTCTCCTTCGCAGTGCGTAGCGGAGACGACCAACCTGGCCATGTGCAGTGTGGAACTGAAGCAGATACTGCACTCCATCATCCGGCCGCACAATGTCATGTCCACTCAACAGGTAATCGAGTTAATGTCCTTCTTCGTGCTTCGTGCCTTACCTTCGCTTGCTGAAATTAATTCAATTAAATGGAAACTGAAACCCTACTCACTCCCTGCTCCAGGCTCTGTACACGGCCCTGCACCGGCTAAAGGAGGTGGTGCTCATCACGGACGACGTGCTGCGCATCCAGTACGCGAACCGGGCCACCGAGCGGCTCCTCAACATGCGGCTGGTGAGTGTGGTCCTTTTTTGCGAGAGCTTTAATGAGATTTCCGCGTTGGACAACAACAGGACGAAATCATTAGCAAGCCGCTGGCGGATATATTCGTCTCGGACCTCTCCACCATCAGCGAGCAGGGCAAGAGCATCAAGGAGTTCGACGGCATACTGACGGTGCGCCGCAAGAGCCAGGAGGGCATACCCATGCACGTACGCGTGGTGCCGGTGGCCTGCATTGGCAGGTGAGTGCCCATCCTCCTCTCCACAGAGCTGGAAGGACCCCTAATTGGCAATCTCTGTAACCCTTAGCGCACCCACGCACCTGATTTTCAACTTTGATGTGCCCGGCGGGCAGATGGACTTCATAGCCACGCTGCCGCAGCCCAAGGAGGCTCCGCGGGGCTCCCTGCACTCGGTGCGGCGCTGCAGCTTCGATGTCCGGTCGATCGCCTCGGACGGACTGCGGAGGACCAGCCTGGCCAAGCTCACCTCGCTGCCCCTGGAGGCGCCCATCACTAAAGTATGACTCCACCTCGCATTTGCATATATGGGTTGTGGCTGCAGCAGGTTGCATCCTTTGTGGGGAAGGGGGAACTCCTAAATTGTCGTCCGTAGTCCGGTGCCTGTGTCCGGTCCTGTGCCTCCCCTCTGTTGTGTGTGTCGTCTGTGTGTCCTGGTGTCCTGTCATGCCCCGAGCAACTGCAGCAGCGACAGCAATAGCATTAGCAACAATATTTGCACTAGCACATGCCCACAGACCATCCACACACAAGCACACACTGCGACACAGGCACACGTACACATTTTCCGGACTGGAGTTCGGGGCTATCTCTGGCGGAGATGTGAAGGCCATCGCTGATTGCATTCACTCCGCTTTTAATTATCGAATTACCCGCTCAATGGCCTCCTAAAGCACAGTCAAAGCACAGCTAGTGGCGCCCGAGCAGGGACCCACCCTATGATGGTGATGCATTTGCTTTGACGGCCCACAGTGGGTCAATTCGAATGCTTTTCGGGTTGCCCCACTGTTCGTTCCTAACCCCGTTCGCCCTAAGTTGTCATAACCCCAACTAGCACAACTAAACCATACATTTATTCTCTTTTTATCTCTTAATTGTTATGTTCTCTCTTTTACTTTTATGTTTTGTGTACTCGAACAATGAACCAACTCATAACAAATATTACAAACTCGCTCGCACGTTCGCTCGCTCGCTCGCTCGCTCGATTTGCTCGCTGTGCGTCGCTAACCAAAAAAAATAATTAAACAAAAACCAACAACAAACACAACAACAACCAATACCAAAAAAACACTGGTGCACTCGCACATTAGATAATCAATTTACTATCACAAGTACAGGAGAATTGTTCGGCCGACGAGGCGCGTCTCATAGACAAGGTCCTGGAGTTCCTGAAGCGCGAGGGCCTCTACAGTCCGCAGATGAAGGAGATACGAACGGACGACCCCATAGCCACCGATCTGATCGGTGCCCTGCTGACGGTAGTTAAGATACACCCATTACTTCCAGAGTTCTGAATCTAACTAGATGATATCTGTGCTTTCTAGGGACCCAGCGTATACTCATCGCGTCGCAGCTCGAATGACTCCATCATACGCACTGGCAGCTCCACAAGAACCGCCACGATTGTGCCCGCCAAGATGAAGGTAGGAGGGAATAACCTACCTATACATCATTATATTAACCGAATTCTGTAGGCCAATCCCGTCATCATGGAACTACTTGAAGAATCTCTCAGCTGGGACTTTGATATTTTCAAATTGGAGGAGATCACCGACTACCATCCGCTGCTCTACCTGGGCATGGAGATGTTCCGTCGATTCGACGTCTTTGCCACCCTGAACATCGATGAGAACGTGTGCAAGGCCTGGCTGGCGGTGATCGAGGCCCACTACCGCAAGAGCAACACATATCACAACAGCACCCATGCCGCGGATGTCATGCAGGTATAATCTTTAACCTCCATCAGTTAAGACCTTAGCTAACTCTTTGCTTTCTGTAGGCCACTGGTGCTTTCATCACCCAGCTGACCACCAAGGACATGCTGGTGATGGACCGCATGGAGGAGGCCACCGCCCTGATTGCGGCCGCTGCCCACGATGTCGATCATCCGGGACGCTCCTCGGCCTTCCTCTGCAACTCGAACGATGCTTTAGCTGTCCTGTACAATGACCTCACAGTGCTGGAGAACCACCATGCGGCCATCACCTTCAAGCTCACTCTCGGTGGGTTCAAGAAATATAGGGGGTAGAGTCTTTTCTCTAAGGTTTTAGCTTTGCAGGCGACGACAAGATCAACATTTTCAAGAACCTGGACAAGGAGACGTACAAGTCGGCCCGCAGCACCATCATCGACATGATCCTGGCCACCGAGATGACCCGGCACTTTGAGCACCTGGCCAAGTTCGTGAGCGTCTTTGGAGGGGAGGAGCCCCGTGAGGTGGGATACGGTGACACCACTTTCTGGTAGAGAGTTTAATGCTTTACTTACACACTAGCAACACTCGCAGACGGAGGAGGAGACGTCCATACTCATGCGCCGCATGCTGATCAAGGTGGCCGATGTGAGCAATCCCGCCCGTCCCATGCAGTTCTGCATTGAGTGGGCCCGTCGCATTGCCGAGGAGTACTTCATGCAGACGGACGAGGAGAAGCAGCGCCATTTGCCCATCGTGATGCCGATGTTCGACCGGGCCACCTGCAGCATACCAAAGAGCCAGATCGGCTTCATCGAATACATCATACAGGACATGATGCATGCCTGGGAGAGTGAGTTATCCTTTTGATCTCTGGCTAGCTAGATCTCTTGCTAATCCCTCTCTCAATTCCTGATAGGCTTCATCGACATGCCGCAGCTCATCACCTACATGCAGGTCAACTACTCGCAGTGGAAGAAGTACGACGAGCAGGGCGTTAATACCCTGGCGGACATCATGGCCAAGCAGCCGCCGGTGGGCAAGATGGCCAACTCCAAATAGCATACGGCCTTTCGGAGATTGTTCTCGGGTCTACTGAAGCCACTGCCGGCCCATGTGCCGGGCACCTCCACGATTGGCGAGAACGAGATGGAGGATGTGCTCTAGTGACGGCGTCGTTGGTCCTGCGACGTCCTTCTACGGACTCGCAGTATGTCGACCTGATCGAGGTCCGAGCTGGAGCTCCCCCACATATCTCTCAGCGAAGACAGGTGTCACAAAACTAACTAAGGCAACAAACAAAGCAACAAAGTAAACAATTATTGGGCTGGACTCAAAATTAAATGTTTAAGATGCATCACAAGAAGCGAACTATTTCTATTTCTATATCAACCATGAGAGTCTGTCTCTGTGTGTAAGTGTCTAGGCTAAGGCAAGCAGGCAAGCATGCTTTCAAAGCAAGCAAAATCCCACAGCATATTGGCCAGCAACGGAGCCACTTTATGGCGTGCGCTCAACTGTACCTGGCAAATCGGTGTTAAGTCGCACAACAGTTCTCTCCCATCAAGAAGACAATCTCTGTTAGACACTGCAAAGGCCAAGTAAATCTAGATTCTAGATGGAATCGAACTGGGAAGGACTACATCAAGGCAGGCACTATCTAAGAACTACTATCACTAGAAGCAACTGAGGAAACAAAAAGAAAACTAATTCGAATCCACTCTTGAGACATATTGTATGAAATCGTATGGGGCCCCTTTTACTACTACCTAATAATTAATGACTAAAAACTAGTTACCTTACTTTCCTGGAAACCAACTGAGAGTAACGATGAGCTCTGTCCTACCACTAAAACCTACTATTACCTATTACCTACTATTAATGTTGTTTAGCTTTCTAAGCATACGGTATGAGAAATCAAACTAAACGCAAATGTTTAACAATTAAGTGAAATCCTTTTTGAAATCTTTTTATCTAATTGACTGAACAAATTACATATACATATATAAACCAGATCTATTAATACGAATTGATGATACCTTCTTGTTACTAAAAGCTAAAGAAAAAAGAAAGGAAAGAAAGAAATGATAATGGAAAGCAAAATAATATACAAAATATACATATATACAATTTATACAACTTTTACGAAGCATATTATATATATATTTATATATGTCATACGATATCGGCAGTCATTCACAGAGTTACAGTAATTTGTGTGTGTTAAACCCGTGCTTCAGCAATGTTTTGATAGGAATTATACTATATACACACAATATATACAGACCACAGATCCCACAGAGTCCCCCACACAAGAAAACTAAGCAAATCAAGAGAGAGCTAAGCTGGGCGAATATATAAATGTATCTGCATATTCAATGTTGTTAATATGTGTGTGTTTCAATTGTATATCGCGTAAATTACATTAAAAAAGTTATGAAGAATATATGTATACATAATATATAGATACGATAACTACCATATGTTTCTGACACGAGAAATCTTTCGAGTGTGCATATTTGTTACTACATCTGTTTGCTCCTTGCAGGTTAAGGATTATAAATGTTAAGATTTAGTCAAATTTATTGTAAAAACAAAAGAAAACCAAACACAACAAACAAAAGAAAACAAAACAAAAAGCAAGAAAACAAGAAATGCAAATAATACAAATAAAAATTAAAACAAAATGGTAATTATCTACAACAAGAAAGAAAGCTAACTTCGGTAAACTGAAGTTGGTATACCCTTGCAGTCTGCAATTGGATCATTGAAAATCGATCCATTTTAGTAATGTTCAAAAAAATATCGAATTTTCATTTTCACATAAATCGACCGATCGCTTCTATGGCAGCTATATGATATAGTTGTCCGATCTTGATGAAATTTTAACCGTAATTCCAAAACCGGAAAAAACCGCTACATCTCGAAATTTAAAGAAATACGTTTAAAAACAGAGAAGTTCAAATTTTGTTTACATTAATTTCACCATCATTTCTATGACAGCTATAGGATATAGTGGTCCGATTTCAGCCGTTCCGACATATATACTGCGTGCTAAAAAAGTAAGACTTTGCTGAAAATTTTAGCTCGATAGCTCAAAAACTGAGAGACTAGTTTGCGTAGAAATCGACAGACGGACTGACAGACGGACAGACATGGCTAGATCGACTCGACTAGTGATGCTGGTCAAGAATATATACACTTTATGTGCTCTGAGTTCCCTCTTTCACTGCGTTGCAAATATCATGGCATAATTATAATACCCTCTGCAAGGGTATCATAAAAAGGGTCAAGGTTGAAGCTATTTGGCAAATTAGTTGGCAAAAATCACAAAATCGATTTGGGATCATTAAGATTCCGCTCTCGCTTTCGCCTCGACGATGATCGATTCTTGTCGGCGCTTCTCTGAATGCAAACAACCTGTTTTCGGTCCCCACAAGCACCTGGCATTCTTCCAAATGAATGACTTAAACCAAAAACCGTGGGCCTAATTTCTCTTGAAAGGTAAACAAAGCCTTATGAAACTTTCTCGCTTCCGTCCCCACAAAGAAAGTCTGTCTTACAGCACGATCTCGGCCATCAGCCATCGTGGGTCGCCCAAACGAGTCCGGTTACGCGTTAATTGCATAATGCCCCGGACCGGGACCGGGGCCGGGGTGATTTGGAGCTGGAAGCGTGATCGTTGGCAGTTACCCATAATGATAATGGCTTCCTTTGAGTAGAGCTTGAGGCCTGAGAAGCTCGTGACACGCTGCCATCCCTGGAATGAGATTCCGAGTAATGTGAATTTCTCGGTCTGGCGTTCAATGCTTCTCCAGCTGCCGTGGCGATCAGTTCGATTGATCGATACAGTTCCAGATACTTTATAGTGAAAGCAATATTTTATAGAATATTTTTGTAGTGAAAGCAATATGCCCCAGTCCAGCTTCTTTGCCAAGAGTGTGCCCTTCGAGCAGATCGATAAGCTGGCCATTAGTGGAGGCTACTCCTCGATCTTTGCCAGCAGCAAGCCAGCGGTTCCCGTAGTGGGAAACTGGGAGCAACGCTTCTGCCGCCTGGCGGATACCTTTCAGCCTGTCTTGGATAGGGTTTACGACTTTGAGGTGCGAGAGGATGATGTGTGGATAGTGACCCTGCCCAAGTGCGGCACCACCTGGATGCAGGAGCTGGCATGGCTGGTGCTCAATCAGTGTGACTTTGAGACGGCCAAGAGCGTGGACCTCACTTTAAGATCGCCCTTTCTGGAGTGGGTTTAAGTCAGAGGACTATCTAGTGATATTAATAGCTGATCCTTGCAGGTTTAATGGCGTGGTGCCCAATGTCCCTCACGACACCATCGAGGCAGCCAATGCCTTGCCCTCGCCGCGGCTGATCAAATCCCATCTGCCCGCCTGGCTGCTGCCGCGGCAGATCTGGAGCAAGCGCCCCAAGATCATTTATGTTTACCGCAATCCCAAGGACGCGGCCATCTCGTACTTCCATCACTGGCGGGGAATGGTGGGCTACCAGGGCACCAAGTCGGACTTTATGCACTCCTTCATCGATGGCTATGTGAACTTTACGCCCTGCTGGCCCCATGTCCTGGACTTTTGGCAGCTGCGCCATGAGCCTCATATATTCTTCACCAGCTACGAGAGGATGAAGGGGCAGCTCAGCGAGGTTATAGCAGAGGTGGCTAGGTTCCTGGAGAGATCGGTAAGTCAGGAGCAGATACAGCAGATGACAAGGCATTTGTCTTTTGAGAGCATGCGGGATAACCCGGCCTGCAACCATGTCAAGGAGTTCGAGAGCATGAAGGCGGCTGCCGGCAGAGAGGTAGAGGAGTTCAGGTGAGTCTTGGGTGGCACTGGGATCTAGGATTGTTCGGGAGCTGGCTTAAAAGCAACTCTGACCACAGGTTCGTGCGCCGGGGAGTGGTGGGTAGCCACAAGGACGAGCTCACCGCCGACATCATCCGGGAGTTCGATCTCTGGTCGGACATTAATCTCAAGGATTACAAGTTGAACATGGACGACTTTGCCAACTACAGCAAGTTTGCTTCGAACTGATGGAGTTCCAGATGTTGTTTTGGAGAATTAATTTTATATTTTTCAATATTTGTTAATAGTCTGTAAGCTGCGGTGATATATGTTTAATAAACAATTGGTTTCTATATACTAGATGTGATTTAATGGATCTCCAGAGAGTGTAATTTCAGTGGTTTTTAGTGTCATTACCTCAAATGTTTCTCCTCTAAATACTTAAGCCTATCTTCAGCTATATCTTCTTAGCTTTAAAACCCCAAAAGATTGATTACTTTGTTAGTTTCCCTTGTATCTGACTCAGTTTGGTAATTAAATAACAAATCACTTGTTGATTTTTTTACCCTATCTCTACCTCTTTATATTCCCCTATCCACCACTGACATCTATATCTTCAGCAGCTGCTTGTTTACACTTCCATTATCGCTCGAAATGGGACCAGAGAGCTGTCCAATTAAAATCGAATCAAAAAGTAAACAAACAACAACTACTGGCGGCAATCTTATCTGGGAAATACAAAAAACGAAACCCAGAGAGCGATCGAGAGAGGAGTTAAAAAAGAGCAGAGCTTGAAGTATCTCTTAAGTACAATATGTATCTATAGTTTTTACATGAAGTCATCAGTAAGCCAACGGAATGAAGCGCGTTCAGGTCACGCCACGGAGCTATCCCACGAATCTCATTGACAAAGACTGGTCGCAGCGGAGGCACACCCACAAGAATGTGAATATACAGGGGTTCCTCGATGTGGTGCATGATTTAGAACTTCGGGATGATGATGTCTGGGTGGTTACCCTGCCCAAATGTGGCACCACTTGGATGCAAGAGATGCTGTGGTTGCTCCTCAACGATTGCGACTTCGAGGGAGCTTTGGCCAAAGATCAGGAGCTACGTTCTCCATTCATGGAGTGGGTATAAGTCACATTTTTATCTTGAGAAATTTGATTTTAATTTTCTTGTTAATTTTTAGGTTCGCTTTCTACACAACTGAGAATCTGGAGGAGTCCTTAAAGCCTCTTGAAAAACTCAAATCCCCTCGTCTGATTAAATCTCATCTAGCCCTCGCTCTGCTGCCCTCGAAGCTTTGGGAGGGCAAGACCAAAGTGGTCTATGTGGCCCGGAATCCCCTGGATGCCTGGGTCTCTCTGTATTATCACGGGGTGACTACGGGACCTAACTATGGCAAGTCGCTTGAAGAGTTCTTCGATGAGCTGGTGAGCTCCCAGGAGTATGTAACAGAGATCGTGGAGCATGCTTACGAATTCTACCAACTGAGAAACGAACCCTGGGTGTTCTACACCAGCTTTGAGAGAATGAAGAAGGATCTGCGAGGAGTGATCAATGATGTTTCTAGGTTTCTGGATAAGCCCGTCAGCGAAGAGCAAATGGAGGGACTGCTGAAACACTTATCCTTTGAGGAAATGAAGAGTGAGTTATACCTATATTGATTATTATAATTTGAACTTTTAAACACAGAAAATCCCACCACAAATCATTTGTGGGAGAGAGCCCAGCACACGATCACCACTCACAAAGATGCTGGCAAGGAGAAGCACAAGTAAGGATAAGTCCTTTTTAAGGTTTCCTCATATATAATATTTATATATTTCAGTTTCGTGCGTAGAGGCCAGGTAAATGGCTACAAAGATGAGCTCAAGCCAGAGCAAATTGAGAGGGCCAACTTCTGGATAGAGAAGATACTCAAGGAGAATTCGGTTACCATGGAAGAACTTCTACTACTTAATGAGCACTAGAAGTTAAATAAAAAAATATACATACGATTATAATAACAAACAAAAACTACTAAGCAATCTTATCACCGAAAAACAAGAGAGTAATAGTGAACTCCTTATCTCTTAAAGAACAAAAGTATAGATTTTTATTAGATATAGTCAGTAAGTCGTCGGAATGGAACCCGTACGGATCACGCCACGGAGGTATCCCACTCACCTCATCGACAAGGACTGGTCCCAGCGAAAGCATACCCACAAGAATTCAAAGTTTCAGGGATTCCTTAATCTGGTCCACGACCTGGAAGTTCGGGAGGACGATGTGTGGATTGTCACCCTCAAAAAGTGTGGAACCACTTGGATGCAGGAGTTGCTATGGTTGCTAATGAACAACTGCGACTTCGAGGCAGCCTTGGCCCAGGATCAGGAGCTGCGTTCTCCATTTCTCGAGTAGGATTAGCCAGTTTCTAACTCAAGACACCTCTCAAATGTAATGTGTTTCCCTCAAGGTTCGATTTCCTCATACATGGCCATGAAGAAAGATCCTTGAGACCTGTCCAGGAATGCCAATCTCCACGGCTGATCAAGTCACATCTTCCCCTGGCTCTGCTGCCCTCCCAGCTTTGGGAGCGTAGAAACAAAGTGATCTATGTCTTACGGAATCCCTTAGATGCCTGGGTTTCTCTCTATTATTTTTTCACCTCCCTGGGCCTTGCCTTTGGCAAAACACTCGAACAGTTCTTTGATGAGCTAATGTCCTCCGAAGAGTTTGTAACGGAGACCATGGAGCATGCCCACGAATTCTACGAACTGAGAAACGAACCCTGGGTCTTCTACACGAGCTTCGAGAGGATGAAGAAGGATCTGAGGGGAGTGATCAAGGATGTCTCTAGGTTTCTGGAGAAGACAGTCAGCGAACAGCAAATGGAGCAACTGCTGAAGCATTTATCCTTTGAGGAAATGAAGAGTATGTACTCTAATTAGGTGATTTATATAATTGGAAAGTTATTTTTGAAAACAGAGAATCCCACCACAAACCATCTTTGGGAGAGGAGCCAACTCCAACACAAGGATGCCAACAAGGAGGCCCACAAGTAAGGAAAAATAATATGCACTTGGTGACAAATAATTCTAAACAAATAATTTCAAATATATTTTAAAACTTTATATTTTAAAATATATTTTAAATTATTTTATATTTAATTCTCCAGCTTTATACGTCGGGGAAAGGTCAACGGCTACAAGGACGAACTGCGTCCAGAGCAAATCGAAAAGGCCAACTTTTGGATAGAGAAGAATCTGGCCAGGATGGGTGTAACTATGGAAGAACTTTTACTGCTTAATGATTCCTAGATAAACTTACAAATAATGTTCTTAGCAAAGGCAGCTCGTATCAAAGGAGTTGCAATAAACTTTATAACTAGAAGTGCTTGCTGATAATGATGTTTAACTCTAATTATTAAATAAATACTATAAATGAGCAAAAAGTTGCTGGAAAATTAAGACTGCTTGCCATAATTCCCTTTACTTATCTCATGGTTATATTCTCTAAACCTTCCCAAAATCCAACTCCCTCAAAACCTTATCTTTAGTTTCGTTTTAATTTATAAAAATTACGATTTAAAAAGCTTGTAAAAATCCAATATTTAAGGCACACGTAGACATACACTAATTATCGCTCAGAGCGGTTCGCCGAGATCAGCCTCAGGCCGTGGAGGTCTCCACCTTCCGGGCATTGTCCTCCTTGGAGGAGGGACCAGTCTGTGTGATTTGCACGAGGCGTTCAGTCTGGGGTGGCGGCAGCTTCTTCATGGGCGCCGTGATGGTCAGGAGGCCATCCGAGGAGAGCGAGGAGGTAACAGAGTCGGGATGGACGTCGCCTGCAAAAAGGAATTATGAAAATAAGTAGGGAACAAGATAGAGAAATCAAAGAAATATATGGAGCTCAGATCTGATAAGTAGCTCTTATATAATTTCTAAAGATATACTCACTTGGCAGCTGGTAGCGTCTGGAGAACTGACGGGAAACGTATCCATGCTCGTCCTGCTTCTCCTCATGCTTGCCCTCCACGATGACAAACCTGTCGGCCACCTTGACGGTGATCTCGTTGGGCGAGAACTGCTGGACATCGAGGATCACCTCGAACTTCTCGCTGTCGATGGTGAGATTGGAGCCGGACTCCTGCTTCTGCAGGCTGTTCTTCTGCCAGGGACGCAGGTAGCCCGATCTCAGCACAGTGGGCCGGTTGTTCCACACCGAGGACATGAGGTCGTCCCGCCGGAGGCCCTGACCAAAGTGCTGGTCCAGGAGGCGCGAGGTGCGCATGGGAAAGTCGAGCTCATCCCACCAATCGCGGAACATCAGGGGCACTACGGACATCTAGGTGGGGTCAAGAGAGACGAGACTAATCACTTGGTTTTTGAAGTCCTTTGCTATATATCCTTCTTCGTACCTTTCTGGCTTGGATTTAATTATTCCCGATCTTTCGATTCGCGTGTCTTTTTCGATTCGCGGCCGCTGCGATTTTGATGGAGCTTCCCGAGCATTCACTCGGTTTTATACCCTCAGCCGAGTGTTTACATCCATCTAAAAATATTAAAATTTATTTCCCATCTAAATTTAGGCGAGCGTCATACATTCGGTCTCTATAGAGAACACACACCGAATTTTTGTGTATGCCAAACACATATAAGTATTTTTTGGTGCGAATCTGCCAGAGACTTTCCGTGGGAGTCGAAGATTTGGAGACTGCTCAGACTGCTGACCTAAAGAAGATTCTATCTTTCAGAAGCTTCTAGTTCAAAAAGCTTGAATAGTTGAAGACTCTTTCCAATAAATTCTGGAACCTCCTAAGCAACAAATTTAATTTGTATCCAAAATGTATTTTGTTTATATTCAACGAAAAATGTCTGGCAAATACTTTCCTGAAAAAAACCAACTCTCTCTGGAAAATGCCAGAAGGAAATTGGAATGGTTTAACCCCCACAAAATCTGCCTTGTATATAAAGGAATTTTCATAATTTTCCACCTGTGTTTGATGCGGCCAATATGAAAATACTTTGGCCACTAAATGAGTTTCCCAACTATTTTAAGCATCTGCCACTTTGGCTTGTTTCTCGGCTGCTGAGTCATGTCGCGTGCGTTTTCAATCAGACGTAGGGGATGACGTCGCTCAAAACGGAATGAAAACAAACAAGAAAACAAAAGAATTTTCATATATTGTTCTGAATTTATATCAACAATTCTGTTGAGTTAGTATCGCATAAATCATGAATTAAAATTAAAGAGAGGTGATACCTTGTACATATACTTATGTTGCAATAAATAATTGAATATATCTTCATGTTTGAATATTTTACTTTATTTTTGAGGCATATAATTAGGAATAAACAAAGACATGTATCATTATTTTTGTTTGACAAATCAAAGCTAAAAATAATCATAACTAAGCCAAAACAGCCCTAAAATCAATTGGGAAAGCTGTTCTATGTTAGTTTTTATTTGGTCAATACAACTGCAAACTTATTTAAGAAATAAAAAAAAAAAATTTTTTTTTTTCATAGTTTGAAAATTTTAATGATGGTACCCCTTACCAAATTTTGAAAAATCGATCGAAATTTTTTTTGTTCAATTTTTCAATATTTTACTTCTAAATAATTGAGATTTTAATAGCGGATCTAAAAATATACGGCATTTGGCTATCCTTTGATTTTTGGCCAAAATATGCAGTCACAAAGACCTCAAAGATGGTTAATTATAAAGAGAAAAAAGTTAAGTTTTAAAAGAAACACTAATGAAAGTCTTTTAGCCGGAAAGTAAGAAAATGTCATACTTTTAGGCATTTTATAATTTATTTAGTCAAATAAGATTGCATCTTTTAGGATAAATAAAGTAAAAGACGATAATGGAAAATGTTGCATACTTTACAGCATACAGAAAGGTCCTAATTTATTTTATTTTTTATTTATAGTATAATTTGCTTAGCTGCCTTGATAGTCTCGCTATCTAATAATTTAAAGTATTTAAAGCGTGAAAGCAGTATGCATAAAGCTGAACTCTTTAACATCCATTATATCCACATGCATATTTTATTTAGACAAACAATGCTAAAAATAATCATAGCTAAGGCAAAACAGCCTTAATTTCAATTCGGGAAGCTTTTTTATGTTAATTTTTACTTGTTTAATTAATCTGATAAATAAATAATGAAATAAAGAAAAAAAATTTTTTTTTCAAATTTTTGACAATTTTAATGATGTAACCCCTTATCAAATTTTGAAAAATCGGTCAAATTTTTTTTTCTCAATTTTATCAATTTTTTGTTCTTAAATAATTGAGATTTTAATAGCGAATCCAAAAATATACGGCATTTGGCTATCCTTCAATTTTTGGCCAAAATATGCTGTCAGAAAGACCTCAAATATTGGTAATTAGTTTTAAAAGAAACTCTAGTGCAAGAAAAAGTAAGCATACTTTTAGGCATTTTATAATTTATTTAGTCGAATAAGTGTGCATCTTTTAGGATAAATACAGTAAAAGACGATAATGGAAAATGTTGCATACTTTACAGCATACAGCAAGGTCCTAATATTGGCATTTACCAGTTCAAATTTATCCACTTTCTGATTTTATGCACCAGGCGCACAGAAGGCAGCAGAAGAGCGAATAACTCTGGGCTAACATATTTTATAACAGTTTATAACAGTTCTCAGCGTACTCTTTCCCACTCTCCCACCATCCGCTATACCTATGACGTCAGCGTGCAGATTAGCTCATCGTCGCTCTACTGGTTGAAAGGTACAATTTGCAGGGAGAATTCGGGAAATTGGAAGTTAACAGTGTTGTTGTAAACAACAACAACATTCCAATTTAAGTTTCAGCAGTTCAAAATTATTAATTGCATGATTTTAGACACCAGGCGCTCAGAAGGCAGCAGAATGGCGAATTATTCTGCACGAACATATTTTATAACAGTTCTCGTATCTCTTTCTCTGCCTCTCACCTGTTCCCGTACCTCTTTCTCTCTCTCCCACCACCTGCTATACTAATGACGTCAGCATACTGATCAGCGCTTCGTCACTCTACTGATTTCTGTTCGCCTGTTACAAGAAATGGCGAGAGCGAATAATTTTGTCAAATTTTTGCAGGAAAAACTTTTGTTTTTGTAAAAGTGTTGTTGTTGTCAACATTATGTTATTGTAAAAAATTGTTTTTGTATATTTGTTGTTGTTGTAGGCAGCAATAAGATCCAAATCTTGACTTTCAGCAGTACAAATCTATCCACTTTCTGATTTTATGCACCAGGCCCACAGAAGGCAGCAGAAGGGCGAATAACTCTGTGCGGACATAAATTATAACAGTTTAAAGCTGTGTTCTCAGCGTACTCTTTCCCACTCTCCCACCATCCGCTCCGCTATACCAATGACGTCAGCGTGCAGATCAGTGCATCGTCGCTCTGCTGGTTGCTGTTCGTCTGTTACCAGAAATGTTAAATCGTAACAATTTGCGGGGGGAATTCGGCAAATTGGAAGTTAACAGTGTTGTTGTAAGATGTTTGTTGTTGTAAATAATTGTTTTTGTAAATATGTTGTTGTAGTCAATCTTGCCTTTCAGCAGTACAAATTGTTTAAAATAATAATTTTACTCATCAGGCGCACAGAAGGCAGCAGAAGGGTGAATACATAAAGGGTGCTAACATAAATTATAACAGTTCATGGATGTGTTCTCTGCTCTCCGCTTTGCCAATGACGTCAGCGGCCATCTGCGAGTAGAATCGCACTTTAACCAGTGCTTCTCAAACTTTGCATATAATGAGTAGCCCCAAAAGTATGCACTGGGTTCTTCCTATTCCCTGTTGCTCATCGCCTGAGCCTAAAAGATGCCTCCTTATTTCCGTAGAAATAAATAAACTCCAGAAAAATGCCTTTAAAGTATCTTCGATTTATTTAAAAGCATAATATTAAAATCTTATTTGTATGTTACCTATTATTATATTATGTTTATTATAATATTAGAATATTTTACTTAATTTATTACACTAAATAAATACAACTTCCTAAGCACTTCCTGCACATTTTTTTTCCAGAAACAATGCCTATTCTCTTGGAGATGCTCCCTGTATTAGCCATGTACCCAAATGCAGCCAAACCGTGGGGCAATTACCCCTCAAAAATGGCCAAAAAGCTCCCCCAAAAACAGCGGGCCAAAACAGATGTGCAACTGCAGGCGGTGGCTGATTGTGTGCTAGTGTGTGTCCTGTGTGTGTGCTAGTGTGTGTGACTGCGAGAGTGTGTGTGCGAAAGTAGTGAAAGCTGAGAGCCGACGACGAACGGGGCCAAATGATGTGATACTTATGCAAGGCAGCCGAGATGCCGATGCCGACGCCACCGCCCCAGCAGGAGGTTAGAAAGCAGGCGACATTCACCGCAGGACATGCGACACGTCCAGTGTTCACTGTACCTTAAAGCCAGACCACTGGCCAGTTTGTCACGGAAGTAAGCCCGCAAGATGGTGAGTTTGTATGATTAATTATTATTGAAATATAATTTTAAATAATATTTTTGAAATATTTCCAATAACTACAGTCCGCTCCAAGTACAGTGCTGCCCGTGAAAACGTCCCGGCTGTTGCTTCTGCTGCTCTTCTGCCACGTGCAGGGACATCTCTCGAAGCGCAGCTACTCGGACCAGAGTGTCCACGGCTACATGACCGAGGTGCGTCTCTACCGGAAGTTGTTATGTTCGTGAGGTTAGCTCATTCCCCTTTATTTCCGTTTCCCTATTTGCAGCGCACCTGCTGGTGGAACGAGGTGTGCAAGGAGGAGTTCCAGAGCCTCTTCCGCTGCAAGTGTCCGCAGTTCTCCTATTGCCGGTGAGTCGGAGATGGGTTTTTGGAATTGGAATTTGCGGGGTAATTCTCGGTAACTCGGCTTTTTCGCAGCTCGCCGGGACGCTATTACAATGCCTACTGCTCGATGACGGACACCGGCTATATTTGGACCCAGCCGAACTGGGATTGGGGGGCGTAGGATGAAGTAACCCCGGATTTGGACCCGGACCCAGCCCCTACTCCCCCTCCTCCTCCACGCCGCCGCCCGCACAGCTCGCTGTGACGTCAAAGACACTGACTGCCGACTGTATGTTTTCTTCTCCTGGGAAAAACCCGAACCCGAGCACAGAGCCGAGTTCTCAGGCCTTAAAATACATACCAAGGAGACGTGCTCATCGACGAGCTATCTCCTCCACCAGCTGTTATCGATATTCCTGCTAAATAAATTTTGGAGTCGATTGTTGTATTACTTTTTGCACAAACTGTGTGTCGGTTGGCTTTGTGGAAAATCAATAAACGCTTTTCAATTTACGATGGCTTGCGGCAGGGCCACAGTGGGGATGAATTAGCATTTAACTGGTACTTTTAGAGGTCTTGGGAAATATAAAACTTACAAATATATTAAATTAAGGCCTTAAGTTTCCTTATTTAATTTTAAATGTATTATTTAGTGCTTCTCTGGCATAAATTGGGACGTTTAAATTGGTTTTTAATAATTTCTTATTCTTAATTTCAATAAATACGATTGAATGTAATTATCGATAACAAATCAGAATTTAACTGGCACTTTTACAGGTCTTGGGAAATATAATAAAACTTACAAAAATATTATATTAAGCTCTTAAGTATAATTATTTAATTTTAAATTAATTATTTAGCACTACTCTGGTTTAAATTTGGATTTTTAAATAGGGTTTCAATAATTACGATTGATTGTAATCATCGATAACAAATAACAGATATATTATCGATATCAAATTAAGCAGAAACCTAGAGGTCTTTCCTATGCTAACTACTACCCTAAATGATATTATTCCCCATCCCATTCCACCTCCATGTAACCCCTTTAGACCCCACTGTGCAGGACCCAGGCGCAGGCGTCGCATTGAAAGGGAAAATCGAAAAGCGTGGGAGCCTTTCAGAGTGCCTGCGTGTGTGCGAGTGTGCGAGAGTGTGTGCTGGGGACCAGAGTCAGTTAATCTTTTGCCAGCTCAACATATAGACACCGCCAACACCAACAGATGTTGGCAGTGCGGAAAATCGAGTGAGCGCAGCCAGAGGCCAGAAACCAGTTTGTTTTGGGTGCAAAAATCGCAGGACTTCCACAGCAGCAGAAAATGTCGCGCCTCCTGTTCGCGGCCCTCCTGGCCCTGATGAGCCTCGGAAGCGTGGCGCCCAGCGGCGGCAGCAGCAGCAGCAACCACCTGCCAGCGGGACTGGGCATGGGCGGCGAGCCTGGCCAGGTCAATCTCAACGAGCGCTTCTTCGACCAGGTGCGGGCCCTCATCAAACGGCGGCTGCAGGAGAAGGAGCTGCCTCTGCCGCTGGTGGACGATGCGGTCGCCTTACAGAACCAACGCAGCTACGACAACGTTCCCATTCCGGCCGCCAGTGTGCCCACTCCGGTGCTCGTCGAGAACTGGCCCACGGAGCAGCATAGCTTCGGTCAGGTGACCGCCGTGGCCGTGGATCCGCAGGGCAATCCGGTGGTGTTCCACCGTGCCGAGCGCTACTGGGATGTTAAGTAGGTCAACAGCTGTCGCCTGCCTAGTAACAAGTGTCTATCCCATATGTATACAGGAAAACAGGGGAATGCCTTTCAGTTTTCCCTTTTTTCGGGGTCAATCCATGATCTACATTCAACGACCGAGATTCCGGTTACTTTGGCTTTACTCCCAGGGGGGTTCCTTGAGGGAGATGTGCTTTCTTAAAGGGAATAACTCAAGAGTTCTGGCTTTAAATTGCAAAGAATATCAATAACTATTAGGGAAAGTAAAGTAAAGTAAAGCTTTCAAGGGATTCCAGACGTTAGTTTCATATTTTTACTTATAAACCTCTTTTATGAGGCCTTAAATAATCAAATACCATTTTACTATTGATCTTTTTAAAAACCTGAATCCCCCAACATATGGAATTAGCTTTAGCTAAACCCTTTTAACCTATAATATTAATATATTTAACTCCCCTTCCAGTACCTTCAACGAGAGCAATATCTACTACCTGATCGAGTACGGGCCCATCAAGGAGAAGACCATCTACGTGCTGGACGCGAAGACGGGTGCCATTAAGTCCGGCTGGGGCTCCAGCATGTTCTATATGCCGCATGGCATGACCATTGACGGACATGGCAACTACTGGATCACCGATGTGGCCATGCATCAGGCTTTTAAAGTAAGCTGAAGAGGGTTAACCCGGGATTAAGATTAATTCAAAGTTCCCCTATAAGTTTAAGCCCTTCAGCAACAAGCCGCTGCTCACCATTGGCAAGCGTTTCAGGCCCGGATCATCCTTTAAGCATTTGTGTAAGCCCACTTCCATAGCGGTGGCCACAACGGGAGAGGTGAGTCTACTCAGTTATTGTACATCCAAACTCACTTAGTTGGGAATTTGCTTAGTTCTTCATTGCCGATGGCTACTGCAATAGTCGCATTCTGAAGTTCAATGCCGCTGGCAAGCTCCTCCGCACCATACCCCAGCCACCCGGTGCGTATGCGTAATATACTCTTCCTAGAAGCCAAGCTAATATCCTTTGCCTTTTGCAGAGTTCCTGTCCCTGCAGGTGCCCCATGCCATCACCCTGCTCGAGCACCTGGATCTCCTCTGCATTGCCGACCGCGAAAACATGCGCGTGGTCTGTCCCAAGTAAGAAAGCCATTAAATTAACATTTCTCAGGCACTATAATCAGTGGCTTTACCTTACAGAGCTGGCCTGATATCTTCCCATGGCGAGGGTGAGCCGGCAGCCACCATTCAGGAGCCCGATCTGGGGCGCGTTTTCGGTGTGGCCAGCTACGGCGATATAGTGTTTGCCGTGAATGGGCCCACTTCGATGCTGCCTGTGCGGGGCTTCACCATAGATCCGCGCTCGGAGGCCATCATAGGGCACTGGGGGGAGTTCAAGAACCCGCACTCCATGGCGGTCAGCGTGAACGGATCGGCACTGTATGTGACCGAGATCGGGACCAATCACCAGACGAATCGCGTGTGGAAGTACGTGCTGGCCTGAGCCTAAGCCCATCAGAGATCCCCAAAGTATCCAATAATCCAGGCCCGACTCACACACAGCGCCCCTGCATATCCTAGACCCTAGACCCTAGACCACAGCCAGACACAGAGAACACAGAGCCAACCACAGGACACACCACGTACAGTTACAGTTTTAAATGTGAATCATTGTCAGAGATCAATAGAGAAAGTAAGTGCTTAAGTTATGTACAAGTTATAAGTATGTAAATTTGCTTGAGAAACAATACCACAACAAACATAACCTCAGACTCTCTTATGTTTTGCACTGTAATGAGCAAACGAAAACGAAAACGAAAAGGAAACAAAAACGAAAACGAAATTACATGAAGAAGAAGCAGCTTAAAAATAGTACATATACTTAACGGTAAAAACGTAATAGCTATGCGTGTAGGCACGAATGTGAGAATGTGAAAATGTGAGGATGGGAAGGGGACGCGCGCACATGAACCGTACATTGTGTATCATATTGTAACCTAATGTATATCAACAATATATAATCGTCTCAGTATCTGTATATCTGTATATCTTATCAGCTTATCTCGTAGCCCCCATGTAAATTATGTACGTAATAAACTGTTGTTGTTGTGACGTGAACGGCTGAGAGAGAGAGAGTGCACCGGGGGGTGCCAACTTGTTTCCAGTGGCAAGTTTGCATGGCAAACACTCTAATTTACAATTTCCCGCGAAGAACAACTAAATATTATAAATACATAACGTTAACACACATACTTACAAATATAAAAATAAAAGAAGGGTAACCCTATGGAATGCAGCCTCTGTCAGGTGGAGCTCAGCCAGTGCCTGGCAAACTGCAGAGCCTCATTCAAGTTTGAGAGCCACTCCTCGAGCTCTGGCTGCGAGTCCGCCGCAAAGAAGACCCCCGTTTCGTACTCCGACTGCTTGCCCTGGACCAGGAAGCTTCGGGCTCGCGCACATAGCTCTCGGGGAGCTGCTGTTATTGCGGTCTGCCCGCATCCTGGCAGCTCTACAGAGAACATGGGTGATTCATCTTCCAGATTATGCTCGTGCTGCCACACGGACACCTGCACGCCCTCCAGGCTGCACCAGCGACGGTTCCAGTGGTGCCTGTTCTTGGGATCCTGCACGTTTAGGTAGCCAGCAAAGTGGATCTTGGGAAGCCGTAGGTCCACCCGGCCAGTGATGGATATGCCCGGTCCCAGATTGGTGGATTTCGAGTGCGGACTCAGGGGAAACTTCCAGGATCTCGAGCTGCGCAGGCAGATCTTGTCGCCGGCTCTGGTTTCACTCTCCACCAGTTCAAAGGGTGCCAGGTCCATGGCTCTCAGGGTGAAGGAGGCATGCAGCCGGAAGCGGGAGATGATGTGCTCGGCGCCGCCAGATCCCGCGGAGGAACTGGAGTTGCAGGAGCCCAGATTTCCGCTGCCTCTTCGCTGCAAGGTAACATTACATTAACATTAACATTACATTACATTACATTACATTAACATTACATTACATTAACATATAAATATTAACATATTAACATATTAACATATTAACACATTAACACATTAACACATTAACACATTAACACATTAACACATTAACACTTTAACACTTTAACACATTAACACATTAACACGTTAACATTAACATTAACATTAACATTAACATTAACATTAACATTAACATTAACATTAACATTAACATTAGCGGCATGCCATGCCTTGGAGATCAAAGGAAACTTACCAGCGACTTGGCGGGCTCCAAGGACAACGTGGAAACCTTACGCAGGCGCAGCATGAAGATCTGGCAGCGCAGCTCCAGGGACTCGGACCTCTCATCGCTGTAGAACTCCAGGCCACAGTCCCGGAAGAAGGCCGAGCCGTTCTGGCACTCCACCGACTGCGTGGAGCGGATGCGGCCGCCGCTCTCGAAGGTGCAGATAAAGTGGTAGTTGAAGAACATGTCCAGGCTGACATCCGCCCGCACGGGCAGCTCCATGGCATCGATCAGGAGGCACTGGGATCTTCTAGCCAGAGGGGAATCTTCACTGCTCTGGGAGCCCAGCGGCGCTGCCTTTCTTAGGCTGGAGAAGAGCAGCAGTCGCTCGGCCTCCACCATCTCCGAGGAGATCTCCAGCTCCGGCATCTGGCGGCAGATGCTCACAGCCTGGGCCAGCTGCTCGCTGGGGGTCAGCGACTCGTTCAGCAGGGAGTCCAGGTTGAAGCTGGCATAGTAGCTGCTACTGTCCGCCTCCCCCTGGCTGGACTGATCCCGCGACAGGTTCAGGCTCTGCGCCAGCCGCTGCTTCTCGGCCCGAATGAAGTCCTTACCCTTGCGGTACGACCGGCGCACGGCGTCCTTCAGCAGGCGGTAGCGGGCCAGGGCGCTGACCGACATCAGCTGGCTCTCGCTCGGGTTGGGTAGCGTTGTCTGGCCGAGCTCACCCAGGCTGGTGCTGTTGTGGAGGCCCGAAGCCTGCTCCGCCTGCTGGGGCGTGGTGGGGCAGCTCAAGCTGAGATTGTGGCCAAAAGGACGCAACGGCGTGGCTGGGCCATCGTTAATATCGATGCTCAGATTGCCGGGACTGGCGGGCTGAAAGACAAACCATTACTCAATGGAATTTGGTGAACAAAAAACTCTTATATTTCTGGGAAAGCGATGAAGGAGTACAGAGTGATGATGGTAAATATTTACAGAATGATTTACAGAGCGTGTGGTGTCCCTAGTGGGAGTCAACAAAAATCTCTACCTTGGTTGTGAACCGCTGGCTCTGCTGCTGCCTCTTTTTCGGCGTACTTTGGTTCTCCGGCTCCGGCTCTATGTGCCCCGAGCCATAGTCATTGGTCACGAACGAGGAGCTGCTGTAATCCGCATACAGCCCATCGACGCCCTCATGGGGCAAGTCATAGGACACGGTGTCCACCTGGGAACAGGTCTGAAAGAGAGTTTTAATATTATAAATCATGGTTTTAGGATTTATTTCCCTTTCAACTCACATTGGGCACCTTCTCCAGTCGATCCAGCACCAGCTCACTGCGACACAGGTTGTCCAGGAAGATCTCGCTGCGCTGCAGCGAGAGTTCCGATCGGGAGAGATTCCTGTGCTTCTTGGGCGGCGAGTCCTTCTCACTGATGTTGTTCAAGGACTGGTAAGTAAGCGGCGGCGGCTGACGAACTACCGAGGATTCGGTGCTCTGGCTGGCCGAGCAGGAGGACTCAGAGGCACTGCCTGGCTCCTCGGGCAGCGGCATGAATTGAAAGAAGCTGCCGTTCTTGAGGGATTCGTGTAGGAAGTGACCCAAGGCCAAGGGGGGCTTTGGCTGTGCCTGTGAGGTTACTTCAGGCTGCTCCAACTGGGTTTGAGGTTGTACTGGCCGCTGGATGACCTTGGCCACAGGAACCTCACTCCGCACAACCTGGGACTTTGTCTGAGGCGAGTTCTTAGGCGTCTTCTGCACTTGGGCGTACATGGCACTGAGCTCAGCGGGCGATGGCGAGGGCACCGGCGTGGCTTCGCTCACATAGACCGTGGAGCTTGGCGTGGACGTGGTCGTGGTCGTGGGATTGATCTGCTGCGCTGCAGTCTTGACCTCGTGATGGGGACTGCCTCGAATCCTTAGGCAGTCCTCCTCAATCTCCGAGTATATGGGCTCGCTATCGACTCGCCGATTGAGGCGCAAGGTGGTGGCCACTGATGTGGTGGCCAGGCTGCTGACAGGTCCATCTGTGCAGTCGAAGCTATCGGTGGGTCGGTGGTTGCGCACCGGGGGATCAGAGCGGGAGCAGTCCTAAAGGGAGAAAATTAAGATTATAATTAATATTTGTTTTAAAGATAGAATAAACTATCAGGGGCTACTAAACAGTATTATAAGTATAATATTAACACATTATTCATTTTGAAATATATATATTTGAAGCGTTTTAATTGATTTAACACAATTTAATTCGAATTTTGAATTTCGATAACTGAACCGCTCCCAGCCTATCGATAACACCCGCAGTGCAGCCCTGCGAAGAACAAGCGCAAAGCAAGCGAGGCAGAAACAGCTGACAGAAGCATTTTCCCCATCCCCTCCCTTTCACAATCGTTTTTGGCAGCGTTCAACAGCTCAAAATTCGTGGTTTTATCAACAAAAAACAATAGAATAAGGAGGCCAGGCCCACTGGTGAATGGCAAGGTGCACCGCGAGGACATGTACAAAGCCCTGCTCCGCATTGTGCCATTCGAAACTACAATCGCAAGTGCCAGGCGTCTGAGTATCAACGGAAAACGCACGAAAATGGAGCCGAGCTACGACTTCAACAGGCGCTGGACGCCAGTTGGCGAGGGCAAGCGGATCGGCTGCAAGCAGGCCACCTTCAAGCTGGTCTCGTACAACATACTGGCCCAGGACCTGCTGCTGGAGCACCTGTACCTGTACCAGGACATCCAGCACGAGTTCCTCACCTGGCGTCGCCGCCAGCAGAACCTGCAGCGGGAGCTGCTCAAGCTGAATCCCGACATCCTGTGCCTGCAGGAGATCCAGTTCGATGCACTGCCGCAATTCGTTCAGGGACTCCGCATGGGCAGGCGGCTGGAGTATGTGTTCAAAAAGAAGACCGGCCATCGGACGGACGGATGTGCCATTGTCTACGACTCGGCCAAGTTCCAGCTGGTGGATCAGCGGGCCGTGGATCTCCACGACCCCCAGGTGGCTCTGCTTAACCGCGAGATGGTGGCCTTGCTCGCCAAGTTTCGGTTCAAGAACTACGAGGATCCCAAGGAGTTCGTGGTGGCCACCACGCACTTGCTGTACAACCCGAGGCGCTCGGACGTGCGCTGTGCCCAGGTGGGCAGGGTGCTGAAGGAGCTGCACACCTTCGCCACGGACACACCGGTCGTCCTGACCGGCGACTTCAACAGCGAGATATTCTCCTCGCCGCTCAAGCTGCTCATCGGTGACGAACGGGAGAAGGCTTCGGAGACGGCTTCGGAGGAGGAGGCGACACTGCGCTTCGACTTGATTGATCCGGGCGAGGACACTGGGTCCACGTACCAAGACAGCTGGATCACCGTGGACTACATCCTGCGCTCGCTCTGCTCGAAGAGCAAGCACAAGCTGCTGCCCATCAGTGTCTACTCGCTGCCCACGATCAGCAGCTGCCACAGGGCCGGCCAGATTCCCAACCACTACCTGGGCTCGGATCACTACGCCCTGGGCGCCGTCTTCAGTGTTGTCTAGTCTCTAAGCTCCATCTACCTGACATTAAAAAGCATCTTAACTCACCTGGAATGTTCTCATTGCGCGCTCGTCACTGGCCTCCAGCTTGGCCCGAATGCTGCTCAGCAGGTAGCCCATCTTGTGATGGTCGAGGTCCTTCTGGTAGGAGCGATAGGTGGCCGCCGTTGCTTCCGCTTGGAAGTCCAGCTTGCGCGCTCTGTTGGCCCGGGGCAGCTTCTTGGGCGGCGTGGGCGCCTCCACCTTGCGCTCGAAGTCAAAGTACGGCTGCTGGCGAGTGGAAGTGGTCGTGCCCGAGGGCGTGGTCTGCAGGGGAGAGTGGTAGCTCCCAGGCGGCGATTGAGACTGCAGGTCCAGCTGCGAGGCGGAGGTCTGCACGCCCACGGTGCAGAGTTGCTTCGGGCTCATCCGATGCTCCTGCTGATTCGATTTCTTGGGCGAAACAAAGCGGAGTATCTTGTTCTTGGAGTTGTTCAGAAAGTTCTTGGACTTGGCCCCCAGCTTCTTGGACTTCTGGCCCTTCCAGGGCGACAGATTGCGCCACTGCTCGCCCCAGATGAACTTCTGGCTTGGATACTTGATGGGCGTGTCCTTGTACTCGATGTTGGCTGCCAGATTCTCGCTCATGCTTCCGTCCACAGTGTCCAGGGAGACTTTGGGCACCACTGGCTGTGGCTGTGGCTGAGGCTGTGGCTTGGGCATTTGCCACCCGATAGGCGCTTGGGGCTGAGCTGAGCTGGCCTTCGGCTTGCCCTCGTAGTTGAGCATATCGCTGATCTTGGGCTCCGTCCAGACCAGAATTATCTGCTTGGAGGCGCCACTCTTCCGGCTAAAGCTCTCCTGCCGAATGTTTCGGGCATAATGCGAGCCCCGCTTGGACTCTACCACGCGCTCAATGTCGCTAAGCGAGGGGCAGGTGGGCAGCTGCTGTTTCCCGGGACTGCTCCTGGGCTTCTCCACCTCGGCTGCAAGGTGACATGGTTACAGGATTAGAAAGGAAACAAGGAGTCCTTGAATGAAACCGTAACTCAACATTTTTGGCAACACAACTCTTTATTTTGGCAAATACATTTGGTTTTTGGTAAGATTAATTTGGCTAAGAACGTGTCTTTTGTAGCACGTTTGGTTACGGTTTCATTTTGGGCCTGGGCCTTGGCTACTCACCCATGGGATAGGATCTGCGCTGGCTGTCCTTCTTGGCGACATTGCTGGCCGGCACACGGACACCTCGCTTCCGCAGGAACTCGTCCAGCACACGCTCTGCCTCCCTTACCGAGGGATTTGTGGAGGTGAGCGAGGTCCCGTCCAGACTGCGGGAGCTGCACCTTGGAGGCTTGGGCGGCGGCGGCTTTTGCTGGGCACTGCGAGCCTTGAACTTTGCCTCACATTGCGAGAGGCGCTTCTGCAGCAGGCGTCCGCCTTGGCCTCCGCCGGAACTGCGTCGGGAGCGGGAGCTTCTGCGGCTGGACAACATCTCCTTCTCCTGCTCCGGCTCCTGCTCTTCTTCCAAAGCCGACTCCTGCTCACTGATGTTGGACAGAACGGGAGCCGAGGGCTCGTAGGCTATGGGCTTGTAGGCAGTTGCCTTGAGGGTTTGCGAGTTGCTCC
Source organism: Drosophila asahinai (assembly GCA_008042795.1). Taxonomy (NCBI): domain Eukaryota; kingdom Metazoa; phylum Arthropoda; class Insecta; order Diptera; family Drosophilidae; genus Drosophila; species Drosophila asahinai. The sequence goes on along the minus strand of VNJZ01009758.1, from coordinate 87,793 downwards.
TGTGCCTGCAGCTGCTGGCACCAGATACTGGCAGCTTTTCCCGGTTGACGCGCACCTCGGACACCACACAGTTGTCGCGCAGCTCCTGGATGATGTGGATGACCGGCTCACCTTTGCCGCCAACCGCTCGCAGACTACTGACCGCAGTGAGCGGAGACTTGTGAGTGGACTTGACATTGGCCGGCTCGCTCTGACGGCGCTTCTCCGCCTGCTTCTCCTGACTGCCCAGATTGTTCTGCTTGGTGGCCTGGAAAACGGGAGTAATCCGGTTTATTTCGGGTTAGATTGTGGGTCGGGGTGGACACTAACCTTGGTGCTCTCGGAGCGCCTGCTGCGGCGGGGCAGGCGCACGTGCTGGTCACGTGGCGGCGCCGTTGAACCGCAGTCCCCGCTGTCGCTGGTGAAGCAGTAGCAGAAGCCGTTCTGGCAGGGCTTGCCCTTGCGCTCCTGCTCCTTGTTGCAGCGATTCTGGTTGATTAGGTCCGCGTCCATGGTCCGGCGCCCTCTCCCCTCCCGGCTGTTCCTCGGAATGTGGTTATTCTCGCCGTCGCGACTGTGGGTGGAAACCCTGCGGGTGCGGCGTGCCCGGAACTCGTCGATGCACTCCTGCAGACTGAAAGAGCTCGTCGAACCGGACTCCGCGGAGTCTTCTTCCTCGTCCTCCTCCGTCTGCTCCTCCTCCTCCTCGGTGTCGTCGACTAGAACATGTTTGGTGGCGAACTTGGAGCCTGCAAAAGTCTGTGGCGTGAAAAGCCGTTGTTTACATGCCTGCGATTGCGATCAAAACGCGAATTTCTATGCTCACTGCGGCCATGTTAACGCTCTATTTACAGTTGATAAGCCACGAGGCCAGCTCGGTGCGTGCGCTCCACTTTTACACGTTGCACACGCTTTCCACTCCGCTTCGTAGTTTTCCAATCAAAAGAAAAGCGACGCCGCCTGCATTACTATCTTCCTCTTTGTGCCGCTTCTTCGTGCCTTTATCAGACCAGGGATGGCGTGCAGCGAATGGGAGGCGTTGTCTTTAACATCCCTGTCCTTCGGTAGAGATGAGCACTTAAATAACGGCTACAAGTGGCTGCAATACGAGTTTATATCGTTTTAAGTTTTGTTAGATTTTAAAAAGCTTACTGGGATTTATTATCAGAAACACTTTTTTTTTGTTTTAAGTCTGTTCGGATTACTTTAATAAAAACTGTATATACTTTTGAAAATAATTGTCTAGCTATCTAATAGAACGGTATTATGATCCACCATGATACACTAACATAAGGTGGACATCAGCTTTCACGGGGACAATCAATTTCAAACGTTTTCAGAGAGAAATACTAAAAAGAGAAAGCACAGCAGTTTTACAAAGCAAGAGGAAGAGAAGGGAAGCTCTTCAGTATTCAGCGTGGTTACCACTTGTTGACAGTCAGAACTCGTTGAGAATTATAGTGCAACGCAAGCGATAAGTGCACCAATACTGGAGAGAGAGAGGCCTTATCAGCTTTCACTATCTCCGTTGTCAGAGAGTCATTCATTCCTGTCAAAAATATTGTCCTTTAAAGAAGGCAGCTCTTGATAACTTATATACCCTATATATCTGTATCATGGCTGGAAAATAGCTGTAATTCCCGCTATCGAAAAACGCTAGATCTAGTGGAAAAATAGCTAAATTGCCAACACTGCTAGAACAGCTGTCGGCATGAGGTTACGTCTCTGATTAAGTAAAGTTGTTAAAAATTAAGGCTTAAATTAAAAACAAATAGGAGATGTCAAACAGCCACTTGTTCCTGAAGTCCGGATTTCCGCGGGCTCCCCTGCAGAATGGAGTGGGACGCTACGTCTGCCAGCTGCAGCGGATCACGCTGAAGTTCTGCAAAAACAATGGATCCAGCAGAGGCATGCGGTAAGGAAAATGCTTTAAATGGAAAATGTACTAATAGTTGTTATTAAACTATGCAGAGATTTCATTGAGAACCACCTGGTGGACTTTGCCAAGGAGAATCCCGGGATTGTGGTCTATGTGAAGCCCAGACGCCACCGCACCCCCGTGTTGGTGGGAGAGTATTGTGAGTTTTTAAGAATTTAAGCTTTCAAGGAACAGTTTATCAACAATTACATATTTTCCCGTAGTAAACGGCGATCGGGAATGGCTGAACTGCCGAAACAACACCCAGGATGAGATCTCCAAGTGGATTGACCTCCTGAAGACCCAAAACGGCAGCTCCAGCTCCCTGCGACTGCGCAAAATGTGGCACACGGATGTGCCCTCCATCCAGGGACCCTGGACGCCCTTCCTGCTGCGTTCCCCCGACGCCCAGGGCCAGGTGTACCCCAGCACGGAGGCCTCCAAGCCGCTGGAGACCCCGCAATCTGCCACCGAAAAGCTCATCGAGCTGTTCCGGCAGCAGCAGCTGGAAGCTGGCGAGGAGGCGCTGAGCAAAAAGCGGGCTGAGTAAAAGATTGGTAGGAGTTAAGGGTGTTTTCGGTAATTGTTGCTTTTATTTTTATAGCCAACCACTTGGGTTTGTTGGCCAACAAATAAATATTTAAAATCTAAACGACTAAAACGGGTGTTTGCTCCTCTGGAAATATCGAAATTATTGTCCCCATTAGCGTTGTGTTGTGTCTTCTGATAGTTTCGATATGTTTCAATTGCTTGGAATATCATTTGTGGGAACCGCAGTGGAATATCATAAATAATGCTTAAGGTTAGTGACCCCTTTGAGGTGCGGAATACATGGAGAAATACGACGAAGCCGGTTCTAATGGTGACAACTTAGCATAGCTAAACACAGGTGAGTTGGGGTGACGCTGATCAGCAGCAGAGGTTAATTAAGTACGTAGGAGTGTTCTTGCGAGTTTGGAGTATCAAAAAGTAGACAACGATCGTAATTGCTTTTGTTTGTGCTTGTGCTGAAGTATTTCCCATTTAACACTTAGACTTAGACATAGATATAAAGTTACACGCACACACTTATACGATCAACGACTTACACACCGATTTAAATGTAAATTTTAAAAGCATTTTGCTCGAGTTTACAGTTTCCGTTTGGTGAATTCCTTTGGCGAAATGCATTTGGTTCTTCCTAATATATAGACTTGAGTACACACAAATGTTAACGTTTGTCATCTGTTCAGGTGGAGGCAGGGAATTCCGAGCCCTTCTCGAATGTAACCCAGTTAAGCATTACATTTCATTTACAGGACCTTTCGCCACCCCCTACAAACATCATCAAAATAATCAATAATACGGACGTCTTTACACTTTTGATATTGTTGTCAATGATATATATCACCTCATCACCTATTCAAACTAACTTTAACCCTCGATTTCCTTGTCTTTTCTAGCTCTTAACCCCACCGCTCTCTGCTCTTCTCTCCCTGCTCTATCTAAATGTAGACCTTTGTATTTTGGTGTTGGTGGGTAAGCTTTTCCCTTACGCAACTAAGCTACTGGCTGCTTTTTGGTTTCGATAGAGAAATAGCCTTTCATAGCACGCAACGACAGCTCCCCTCAGATGTCGCCCATTTCCATGGCCGCATTGATGTCAGCCACGATTTTTCCCATCACCTCGCGATAGGGGGAGTCGGATCGGAAGGCGGTCTCCAGCAGCGAGGCCTCGCCAAAGAAATCGAACACTTCGTCGATGCGGTTCAGCGATTTCTCCGTGAGATGCGGCTGCACAATGGACTTGAGCGCCACATGCGACTCGGCTATGGACTTTTGCAGGTAGGCCAGGTCGAAGGTGAAGTCCACCTCGTAGAATGATATGATGGAGAGTTGGGTGTTCTGAAAGGGGAAGTTTAGATTAGGGAATCATTTTATCCAGTGGTCGGCTCTATCCCGCGGGATAGGATTTTTCTCACAGTATGCACAAAAGAGAACAGAAGAATCAGTGCAGACAATTTGTAATTGTGTGGCTAGATTTAGCTTTTCTAGCGTTAAATATCTAATTTTTTAGGTTATAGCTACTTTTTTGCCATATTACAATGTTTTAGCTTTTTGATTTCTTATATCCAGCCATAGAGTGTTCAATTTTCACTCATACAAATGCAATGTTGGCATTTAATCAAAAGCTCAGCTCTTAAACTCACCTGAAACTTCCTCTTAAAGTTCTCCGCATTCCTTAGCTCCTCGTCGCTAAACTGATTGTTCCGATGCAGGACCCCAATCTTGATCACGATCTTGATGATGTTCTTGATCAGCTTCTCCGCCTTGGCCTTGTTGCCGGTGTGGAGCTTGCACAGCCTGTACAGGTTGTCCAGCAGCGAGGCCGTCGTGCCATCGATGAACGTCTTGGCTATGTTTTTGGTGGCCATGCGTGAGAGGATCTTCTTCTGCGCCCGCAGCCCGATATCGTGCGACTTGAACACATTGTCGGCCATGACTAAAGCGGATGGGAGGGGTCCCGGAGTGGGATTCAGATATTATTATCGTTGCATATTCATTGACGCGGAGCAACAGCCAGCCAAACAAAACGGAGAAACAACTGAGCAACCAAAGAAAACTGAACTGAAGAAGACTGACAACTGGCAACTGAAAAGCAAAGCAGATCCGCACTTTCCAGCGGTTTACCTTCCAAGTTCCAGTAGTCGACGCTCCACAGCAGCAGGCATTGTCGAAGCGTCGACATGGTGGCTGTATATCACACAAAAGTACATTTACACCGATTCCAGAGGCGCAGGCATTGATAAGGAATTACAAATAAATATAGAAACATGCTTGATTAGGCGAGGTTCATCATCATCATCGCGGTATTTCTAGATAAAGAGTAACCTGCTTCTTTCTTTGCAGTGGTTACGGTTGGTTTCTTTGTTCCTCAGCCGGGAGTGAGGAAATGATACAGTGAAGATTTGATAACTTGAACGGTTATTTGTTTGGGGAAGAAAGCTAAGGGGTTAAGGGAATTATACAAGGTTCCTAGGGTTTCCTATGTAATTATTTCCTTTTTATTTAAAGGTAAACGACATTTAATTACACAAGAGTATTGATTCGTTCTTCCTTTATTCAGATTTTAATATTTTACGGTATGTTTTGGAATTTTAAAATATTTTCAGGCTTTTTTTAAATTTATTACAGACTTGACACACTTTTTAAAGAGTTAAATTGAATATTCTTAATGTTAAAAAAAACTTCTATTAAAAAAATATACCTTAAATAGTTTTGAAAGAATTCTGCGATATTTTTCTAAATATATTCTCAATTAAAGCACATTTTAAGTATTTATTGCACTTTTCAATTCTCAATTAAAGCACATTTTAAGTATTTGTTGTACTTTTCAATTCTCAATTAAAGCACATTTTAAGTATATCTTGCACTTAAAATGTGCTTTGATTGAGAATCTAAAATGTGCTTTAATTGAGAATATATTAAAGCACATTTTAAGTGCAGGAAATACTTAAAATGTGCTTTAATTGATAATCTATCTAAATAAATAACATATTATAACGTTAAAACTCTTTAAAGTATATATTTTTCAATAGAAGTTTTTTAAGCACTGAAAATATTTAATTTAAGTCTTTAGAAAGTGTGTATAATTTATAAGGAATTAAGACAGTTTCCCTTCAAGAACTTGGACTGTAATCATTTTCCATGACTAATGTACATTTCCACCGAAACTATGTACACTGCGCCGCTATAAATAACTACTATTGACACGGGACAATACACAAAACTCAACTTGAGACAGCCCGAGTGGCGGAAGCTTCACTGTATCAATAATGGATGACCAACTGTGCCCGTTGGGTGGCGTGGCGGCGTAGGCTTCTGTTCGCGCGTATCGCTTATATGTAGGGTCGTTCTAACGGCTTCGGAGCGCGTGTCGTACGTGTCGGAGCCTTAAATGGCAATGCGGCAACGGCAACGGCGGCAGCTTTTTCCAACTGTCCAAACAAGGAGTCTAGACCAGGGCTAGCAAAGGCCAAGGGAATGTTAAGGTCCCCGCGGGTCAACCGGGTTCAAGCTCTCAGATACATTTATTATCCCCCCGACTAAGCTCAATCTAGAGCAGGGCAGCCGCATCCCTGGTTTCTAATTTGACTAAGTGAGCCCCGGTTCCACTTAGATAGCGTCTAACATATAACCGTGCCATGACACGGACCGCTCCGAAATGGTTAAGGTCACGCGAAATGCAATAATACGGTCCGAAAGGAGGCCTAGCCCTGAAAACTCGAGTGGGCGGTGGGCGGTGGGCGGTGACGCCCAAGGACAAAAATGGAATGCGGAAGTGCGCTACAGCCGAAGCAGTCGGCCCCTTGAGTTCTTGGCCAAGAAAACTTTCGCGAACTTTTCCTGTGGGGTTTGTTGTGCCCTTTGGCTGATTTTGATATTTGATATTGATTGCAACAGGCAACCTCCCCCCCTTCTCCCCGGATTCCACAACTAAGTTTGGCGCCTCACCTGTGTTTTTGTTGCTGCAGTCCTTGGCTTTATCCTTGAATTCCTTCACTCGTATGCGTGCGTGTGTGTGTGTGCACTCCCTCGTCCTTTCCCCTATCGAAACTCCTGGCGCTGGCAAATAAATGGGGGCAGCTGCATTTAAATGCGTCGATTTATAACGATTTCCTGCGGAATTTAATGCGCAAGATTAAACATAAAACAAGTCAGCAGCGAAACAGCAACAAAAACAAATCCAGGTGTGACCGAGTTGCACTAACTGAAAATATCTCAAAGTGTAGCCAAGATACATTTGGTATATTTTAAAAGAACCGCCAAATTCAAAACCTTTTCAGAGATTCTACATGTAAAATGTAAAGTCCGCATGTAAAATAAAAATCCCATATAACATGCCCATATAAAATGCCCATACGATTTCGACGCGAAGTTTCAATAAAAGATCGTTTCGCGACAGTGTGACCATGTCCACAACGCCGAAATATACCTGAAAGAGGCCGCTTAACTGGTCACACTGAAGCCGATACAACCATTTCCATACTTGGTCACACTGCCCGAGGGTCCAGCTGCGTTGTTGAAAAATATTTTCGATGCTTCGTTGGTTGTTTTATTTCTCAAGAAATAGCAATTAATCCAGTGGGAAATCGCGGAAAACTCGGAGCGTTAGCAGAGCCGCTTCCAAGATGAACATATACAACAAGTTGCGGGCCAGGGAGCACGGATTCGGTGAGTTTCCGCTTGGCGGGAGAATCCCACTTTTGGCGCTCGAATTTCCTGCGAGCAAAGGTGTCGGTTTCAAAAAGGCTTCAAGGGCGCTTCGGGCCCTAACTGCCAGCTTTAGGCCAGAGTTTTGTGACTCAACTGGGAGGATCGGCTATTAGCCAGAAGAGAGCGTACTGGTTGCTCCCTGGCAATTTGCTGATCGGGCAGAAATTCACGGGAAAAACAGACGACAAAGCCACGGCATTAATTTCACATATTTTCAGCCAACGAGCGGAGCTATGACTTTGCCCTGCGTCGCCTTTCCGTGGCCAAGGACGACAGCTGGCGGGGCATAGCGCCGGCCAACTACAGTCCGGACTTCAACCCGGAGCCGCCGATCTTCTCGGCCAAGTTCGCCAACTGCGATGGCTACCGACACATCCTGGCCATTGCCAACGAGGATGGCAAGATCACGCTGCAGGACACCACGCAGCGGAATCAGGAGCCGGAGGAGCAGTCCCTGGTGGGTCCCCAGTGCCACTACAATGCGGTGTTCGATCTGGAGTGGGCCCCGGGGCAGATGCGCTTCGTCTCGGCCTCGGGCGACCACACTTCCAGGCTGTGGGAGGTGGCGGGCTCCGGGATCCGTGGCCTGAACTCCTATGTGGGTCACACACGCTCCGTGAAGTCGGCGGCTTTTAAGCGCACGGATCCCGCCGTGTTTGCCACCGGCGGGCGGGATGGGGCCATACTCATCTGGGACATCCGGGCCAACCTCAACATGGACCTCACATCGCGCGTGGACAACTGCATCTACAGCGGGCACACGGGCGGACCGGGCACGCCGGTCTCCCAGCGGAAACAGCGCACGCGGACCCCTAAGATGGCATCGGGCACCACCTCGAGCAGCATCACGGGCCTGGCCTTCCAGGACAATGACACGCTGATCTCCTGTGGCGCTGGGGATGGCGTGATCAAAGTGTGGGATTTGCGGCGCAACTATACGGCCTACAAGAAGGAGCCGCTGCCCAGGCACAAGCTGCCCTACGCCGGCTCCTCTACCTTCCGGGGATTCACCAACCTGATTGTGGACGCCGCCGGCACCAGGTTGTATGCCAACTGCATGGACAACACCATCTACTGCTATAATCTGGCCTCCTACTCGCCCCGCCCGCTGGCCTGCTACAAGGGCCTGCTGAACTCCACGTTCTACATCAAGTCCTGCCTGAGTCCGGACGGGAAGTATCTGCTGAGCGGCAGCAGCGACGAGCGGGCGTATATCTGGAACCTGGAGCATGCGGAGGAGCCGCTGGTGGCCCTGGCTGGGCACACAGTGGAGGTGACCTGCGTGGCCTGGGGCTCCAGTCACGATTGCCCCATTGTGACCTGCAGCGACGACGCCCGGCACAAGATCTGGCGGATTGGCCCCGATCTGGACGGACTGAGTGAAGCGGAGCGGGCGGAACAGTACCGGGGAACGGCTTCCTATGTCCGGGAGTTCGGCAAGAAGTCCACAGCTCCCTCTGTGGGCAACCACAAGTACAATCTTCGCGATCTAGAGTCCACGCCGAGGTCGCTGAAGCGACTGATGGACCAGAACGAAAGGACTCCCGGCTCCATGGAGAAGGTGACCACCAAGCGCTCCTTTCTGGAAATGCTGGGCGTGGTTGGCGGCGAAGCGGAGGCCACCGAGCAGCCTCAGAAGCGGCTGAAACCGCTGGAATCCCGGGGCCGGCGACTCTTTGGACCTTCTAGCCAGGAGAGCACCTGCCGGCACATTACCCTGGCGGCCATCAACGAGGAGGAGGCCTCGCCCAGCAAGCGACAAAAGGAGAATTCGGCGGCTGAAGAAGTCTCGCCACTGCCCAAGCTCCTGGGCACGCCCATTCACTCGCCGTTGAGCGAGAATGTGAATCACATGTACACCTCCCCGCCCACTACTTCGGCGGCGGCGGCGGCGGCAGCAGCTGCCGCTGCTACGGCGGATCCAGCGCCGCTCTCCGCCGTTATTTACTCACCCACCTCCAACCTGCCCAACTACGTGCTCGACGGCGAGGCGCCGCATCTGGGCATCATGTCGCCCAAGCGGAAGGCCAAGGAGAAGGTGGACTGGCTGACGAACATCCGCAAGCAGAAGCTGATGAGTGGTCGGGCGCATGTCACCTTCAGCGACAAGATCAGCGAGGATCAGCAAGCGGATGTGCTGGCCTCTCCGCGCCTTCAGAGTCTCCGGCAATCCGAGTGCAGTCCTCGGCTGCAGGCCACTCCCCGCAGGCGCATCTCTCACAACGAAGGGGGAGGCGCCACACCAGCGGCCCACACACCAACCCAGCCCAGGACGCCCACGTCGAGTAGAAGGAACAGCGAGACCACGCTGTTGCGGTTCTTCAGCGTCCAAAGGAGCAGCAGTGTGCCTGCGGAGGAAGCGACCTCCACTACTGCTGCTCCCTCCTCCTCCTCCTCCCCACATCCACTGCACACGCCCACCACGACGGCGGTGGGTGGCGGCAGCGATTGACGCGCATTTCATACCATTATTGCACTTGTAGTTTTAACCGGACATTGTTTAAGTTATTTTACGTAGATCCTAGGTTGCATCTATCGCGGGCCGAGTTGGTAACCAACTCTCAGACCC
>VNJZ01009758.1:0-78051 GCA_008042795.1 Drosophila asahinai | reverse complement strand
ACCCCCCCGCCCCCCGCCCCTTTGTACAGAGATAAAACAAAAGACTAATGTGTACCCCAAATAAAAATTAAATCAATTTTCAAGTTTATATTGTTATTTTTTGGTTTTACTAGCTTTAAGTTTAGGATTTGTAAGGTATTCCTCTGTGGAAAGCATAATTATGCATGATTTTGATTGATAACGGTTATAAAGGGGATTCCCCGATTGTTGTGGCTGCCAACTTGTTCTCTCGAAGCTGTCACTGATAGTTGGAGCTGCCAACTATTAAGCTCAATAGCCGCGCTCATAAATTTAAATGAAGCTAACTTTTATCAATAAAAACCTCAAAAGCTATAGTTATTTTTTATTTCTTGTACTTTTACTCCCCTTATTTATATTTATTTCCGCAATTAAACCACATTTACTGCAATGGCTTCAAGTTACTTTTAATTTCCTTTTCTTTTTGGCATAATCAAAACGTTTTTCACTGGCACTCGTGGCTGAATAATATAAGTTAGTTTACCTTCTTCTCCGGCTGCTGCTGCTGCTGCTGCTCCTTCCTGACCGCATTGTTCAGTCGCATGGTTTGGAAGAGCTGCTTGGCCACGCCCCCCAGCAGCAGGATGTGGGTGAAGTGCAGGGCGGCGCTGGAGAAGTTCGTGCTCGGATAGGTGTTCCAGCAGTACTCGATGAGGCCGAGGATGAGGCAGCGCACGCCCAGGGAGTAGGGCGTGGACCAGGCCAGGTAGGGCAGCGAGTGGAAGTACCAGACGTAGAACTGATAGTGCAGGGATCGGGCGCAGGCCACGCCCACCAGGTTGCTCAGGAAGAAGGGCAGCAGGGCCAGCTGGGTGCAGCGATCAAAGTGGATGCCATAGCGCTCCGAGTTCGCCGACTGGGCAGGAGTTGCCTTCCCTCCGGCTGCTTTCTGGAGGCTCTTTTCGAAGGACTTGAGGAAGGACTGCTGCTCGCTGGTGAGCTTCTCCTGATCCTTGCCCTTTTCGGGTTTCCTCACCTTCTTCTGGCTCTTCACCTCGCGATTTTTATTGGTTATTTGCGGCTGCAGATGATCCTCAACGCGGCGCAGGCGCACGTAGCTCTGGAAGAAGGTCCAGGTGGGCTTGGCAAACACCAGAAGGAGCAGTAGGTGCAGTCCCAGCAGCGACAGGTGGAAGGTTCGGTTCTCGAAGAGCTCCCTGGTCAGAAACCGATAGTTCACTGTCCACTTGTGCTCGAAGATGCGTCCCAAATCGAAGCTTCCCCGCAGATACTCCACCGGATGGGTGAGCAGGAAGGGAGCGCCCAGCAGCAGTTGCAGGCCGCCGCAGATGACCAATTGGAGCAGCGTCTTTAATAGCCCGAGATTGGCCAAGTAGAACAGGAAGAGGGCAGGGGCAAAGAGCAGTATGTTCATCTTCACGCCCACTGCCAGGCTGAAGAAGACGCTGCCAAAGGTCCACCGCCGATCCATGAAGAGATTGAGGGAGGCGTAGAACAAAACGACGGCCACCGGGTCGTTGAAGAGTCGCAGCACGTAGATCGAGTGGATGCGGTACGAGGTGAAGGCGCTCAGCACGAGGACATACGGCGGAACCTTCCGGCTCTTGGCATAGAGACGCAGGACCAACGCCAGCTGCAGGAGGTAGATCCCGGCGAAGATGTACTGCGCCAGCCGGACATTTGTTCCATGAGATGTGAGGTAATAGAGAGCAGAGTAGATGTACACAAAGGCAGCGGGGTAAACCAGAGGTCCAGTGTCGCCTAATAAATTAAATAATTATTAAATTAAATGAAATAATAAAGATTTCCACCGTTTAATATTTAAATATTTCAAAGTTCCCGCCATTATATTTAAAAGTTGACAACAGCTGTGCGAGTACGCGGTGAATGGCCATCAGTGTTGCCAAATGGACTTTTTTTCTTCCGCCGTTTATAACTGTTTTACGAAAGCTTATTAAAAAGGTCTCAAAATAAGCTTGGCCATGCTTCAACTTAAAAATAAATTAATAAATATCCTAAAACTAACGAAAAGTTATTATTAATAACTTATTCCCTTATTATTTTCAATTATTTTCCTTAAATTCAAAGAGTAAGCTTTTTTCCCGCTAAAAATACGGCATCACTGGCTGACATAACGAGCCAACTGTCAAATGGAAACGTCAAACGGCCGCACCGAGCACGAGTGCGAGCGAGAGAGAACACTCGTAGGGCAGCATGGAGGTTATTACGGCATGTTAACTGAAAAACTGATACTTTTGTGAAGTAAGATGATATCGTGTAAAAATTTATTCGTGTTCCGGCAACTGCCGTCGGTGCGCGGCTGTCGCCACATACCGGGCAGCCTGCGCGCGGCCCTGGCGGCCACCGCGTGCTCCGCCTCCACCGCGCCAGCCTACCGAAGCATCTCCAGCGCTTGGCAGCCACCGCAGAACCTCGTCCGCAGCTTCCACAGTTCGCGCCGGCTGCTGGCCAAGGACTACTACCAGACGCTGGGCGTGGCCAAGAATGCCAACGCGAAGGACATCAAGAAGGCCTACTACCAGCTGGCCAAGAAATACCACCCGGACACGAACAAGGAGGACCCCGACGCCGGTCGCAAGTTCCAGGAGGTGTCCGAGGCCTACGAGGTGCTCAGCGACGACCAGAAGCGGCGGGAGTACGACACCTATGGCCAGACGACGGAGAACATGGGCCGGCAGGGCGGCGGCTTCCCCGGAGGCGGATTCCCCGGCGGCGGCGGACCCGAGGGCTTCTCGCAGAGCTGGCAGTTCCGCTCGAGCATCGACCCCGAGGAGCTCTTCCGCAAGATCTTCGGCGAGGGCAACTTCCGCTCGAACAGCTTCGACGACTTCGCAGACTCCAAGTTCGGGTTCGGGCAGGCCCAGGAGATGGTGATGGACCTGACCTTTGCCCAGGCGGCGCGGGGCGTGAACAAGGACGTCAACGTCAATGTGGTGGACCAGTGCCCCAAGTGCGCCGGCTCCAAGTGCGAGCCGGGCACCAAGCCGGGTCGCTGCCAGTACTGCAACGGCACCGGCTTCGAGACCATCTCCACCGGTCCCTTCGTGATGCGCTCCACCTGCCGCTACTGCCAGGGAACGCGCCAGCACATCAAGTACCCATGCAGCGAGTGCGAGGGCAAGGGCCGCACTGTGCAGCGCAGGAAGGTCACCGTTCCCGTGCCCGCTGGCATCGAGAACGGCCAGACGGTGCGCATGCAGGTGGGCAGCAAGGAGCTCTTCGTCACCTTCCGCGTCCAGACGAGCGACTACTTCCGGCGCGACGGGGCCGATGTACACACGGATGCCGCCATCTCCCTAGCCCAATCTGTGCTGGGCGGGACGGTGCGCGTCCAAGGGGTGTATGAGGATCAGTGGATCAATGTGGAGCCGGGGACGTCGTCACATCACAAGATAATGCTGCGCGGCAAGGGACTGAAGCGGGTGAATGCCCACGGCCATGGCGATCACTATGTGCACATCAAGATCGCGGTGCCGGACAGCAGGAAGCTGGACGAGAAGCGACGGGCCCTGATTGAGGCGTATGCCGAGCTGGAGGAGGACACGCCGGGACAGATACACGGGATTGCGCGGCGCAATGATGGCAGTAAGAAAGCAACGTAAATAACTCCCGAGCTACCAATGCAATCTCTAAATGTTCCTTGGAGCTTGACTTTCTAGTTCAAAATATACGTGCGTTTTATGTGCGAACTATGTTAATGAAAAGGGTCTTTTCTTTTTCCTCCCCAAACCTATCATTGCAGCGCAGGTGCGAGTGAAGGGGCAGGAGCAGCAGGCAAAGGATCAGGGTCCAGCTCCGGCTCAGGATCAGCAGCAGCAGCAGCAGCAGAAGGCAAAGACAGCAAAGAGCAGCAGCCGGGCCAAGAGGAAGCCAAAGCGAAAGAAGGCAGCGGATCCGGACAAGGCGACAGCGGAGGCGGAGGCGGAGGCTTCTTAAACAAAATCAAGTCCATGTTCAACTGACAACCGATTGATTCTGTTTTTTAGTGTCTAAGTTACGCACGTTATTGTTGCTAAGGCTTAATGTAAGTTCGGAGTGATTGATGTATTCCAAATACGCGTTGGAGGCTCGGAGGATGTGAATAAATACCAAATTGACCGTCGTTCGAGGCAAGAAAAAAAATTAAACTGTGTTTATGACGAAGCTACATGTCTTTTATTTATGCAAAATTTAATATAAGTATTAAAAAAACAACTAACAAAATAAAGGGAAGAAAGATAAAGCCAACAACAGGTGCAGGCAGGAATATAGGAGCCCCAAATGGGGTCATCCGATAGTTGCCAAAAATAGAATCACAAAAAACTTACCCCGGAGCAGCGCGTAGTTCGTGGTGCCGTTGAGGAAACCCTCGCACTCCTGCATATAGGCCACCCAGTCAATCTCCGTGTAGGGCACACGCTGGATCACCACCAGGTTAATAACGGCCTCCGCCAGCAGGATGAAAAGGGAGACGAGGGGCACGGCAGCCGGCTCCAACAGCAGGTACTTGAAAAACCGCACATTCAGGTACTTGTCTTGCAGGGACTGGAAGAAGCTACCGGACTTCTTGCGCCGCACCGCCGCCCGGTTACTGTTGGCCCTCGGCGGCGCCATTTTTTATTTATAACCGGCGAAGTTTAACCGAAATTAAATGCAAATAATAAATCCACGCGAACAATCAGCTGTTGCGCCACCTATCGATAGGCATTCGAATTCAATTGGATAAGCTATCGATTGGCGGGGAACTTGCGTAGATAGTTCAAGAAACGAACACGCAAGAGCATCGGGATGGCGCCACCACTTCCGCTTTGTTGTAACCGTTTCCGCTGCATTCTATTTTAATTTGAAAATTAAATTCTTTTGGAAACAAATATTTAACAATTATTTAAGCATTTAAACCAATTTAATGAGAATTCTACTCTAATCAGTAGTTATTTGAGGGTCTGGTTTATGGAATTGGAGCATTCCTCGAAGTTTTAGAAACTATAGATCTCTAAAACTATTTCATATTATGAAATACAATTTTTCCCAGCTATTCGCAACAATACAAACCTACAAATATATGTAGAATACGCAAATATCTACAAAAAATTACCAGGCTATGGTCATTAGGCCCGATTGCTTTTATTGTTAGCTACAGAAAAACTCTTAAAAAAAAAGTATTTACATTTTCAATGAAACTGAATTTAAAGCCCTTTTAAGCTCCATAAGCTCTTGCTCACCTTTCAACTTAGCTTTCAATGGCATATTAAAAATGTTATATACAAATTCCAGCTTTTCTGCGCCCATATTGGGTATATGTTCCACATCCTTGACAAGTTCACAGTCACAATCACAAAAATTCTGATATTCGCATTTTGCCAAAATGGCGAAAAAATAGTTTATTGAATCCGAGTCGAGGACAACATTGCGAGACCCGCAGGCCAAATACCTGTAAATCGTTTTGTTTCTTTCAGCTCTGACCTGTTCAGATAATTGGTGTGCCTTTCAGTCCTTCAGTTGGCTGCACAGCTAAATGGCGGATGGAGATCGGATCAGGAGTGAGAGCAGGGTCAGGGGCAGGGATCAGGGGCAAAACATGACGGTTGTGCTGAAACTTTTTTGTTGTGCAAACACGGTGCAATGGACACAATTAATGAATCGCGACAGGCGGAGGACAGAGAAAACAAGCAACAAGGCCGGCCCGGGAAAATCAGGGAAACATTTACATCCGTTGGTTGGCATTTAATTGCCCTGAATGGATATCCTGGCCGGAGTGTGAAGTGGGGTAAAGTCGGCAGTGGCTTCGAATCTACATCAGTTGTAACCGGATAAGCGGATGGGGGCGGTGGCGTTTGCATGCATGAGCTCACCGGTTGGCAACGCCGTCTGACCCCTTCACCTTCTGCCTGGCTCGTGTTACACGGTTTGCCCTTAGCAAATACATCTCAGCGATGCGTTAAACCGCCGGAGCCACCAAGCGCCCAATCAGGCGCACCGCCCATCCGTTTGCCGTCATCGATGGCCGTTAATCTGGCTAGCAAATTGGCCGCGGGCTGATTGGTTTCTTGCCTGTTGCGCATTACCACCTTCCACTATCGGCTCCTAGCCAGCAGGGATTTGGCACAAATAGGAGAGCATTCAATTCACTGGAATGCAGCTAATTACATCATGTACATATGATATGTTTGAATTCCGCCCAGGGGCTCAATATCCGCTGTTTAGAATGCAAAACGGGAAGAATTTTAGTATATAGTAGCAGCGTTATTCAGTGGGTTTATTTTTAATTTAATATGGAATTGAATTCAATCGAAAAGCGGACCAAAAGTATGCAACAAAATATTGTAATGCCTAAATTCATTGTGTTTTTTTTTGTAGCATACTTTTGCGCGCCATTTTAATTGATTTTAAATAGACAGCAGGCCCTCGTTTCACTGGAATGAAACTAATTAATTAATTCTACTAAGTATGTTATGTTTTAATTCGCCCTAAGGCCTAACAGCAACAAACAGCTATTGTAACCCCAAAAACGGAAATCAAGGACAATGGAACATGGATAAATAGAAATAATTAGGCTCTCTTGGAAATTAAATGAACTGCACGCCAAACTGCAACTGAATAATTGTCTAATTGAACACATATTTTCTATTTTGTTTATTCTTAGATATTGAATATATTGTATTGTTGTGTTGGCTCTAAACATGAATAATTTGTCTAATTGGTTATTTGATAGTTTTTGGCTTTCACAGGCAGAAAGGTAGTATCAGATTTGGCAGTAGTAGTTGGTTTAATTTACATATATTGAATTTAAACAATAGAGAAATCAAACAAGTATATTAACAGGCATGGTAGGCATGTATTTTAATTAATTTACGCTTGTAGTGTATTATATTTCCTTATTTAAACTTTAAACATGTTAAAATCATACAATTGGTAAATAAAATGAGATGAGTCGGGATTTTAAATCCAACATTATATCATTTTTGTGAGAGCCCAAGTGAAAAATGTTTGCTATAAAAGAATTTATGGAATTTCAGCTGAAATTGTAAATGCAATTCAAATGGAAATACTTTTTGCTTGAAGAGGACCGTCACTCAATAAATATTTTCAGGTAAATAAATTCAGAAACCCATTGATGCCATGCCCTTTGTGCGCTTAATACTTTAATTTAATGGATTTTCATGGTAAATGGATTTAAGTTTCAGGCATTTTGGTTCGAAATTAAGTATTAACTTTGACTTTGTCGTGATTTAATGTGATTTAACGGTGACGGCGATTTTATAATGATTTTATTACCTATATTCCAGGCAACAAATTTGTTATATTTCCAAAAAAACACACATGACAAGCGTTAATTTTGCGATAATTGTGTCTTTTGGAATTTGGCATAGTCATTCCCCCACTCAGCTCCGCCCGCAGTTATCACTTGCGTTTTTTTTTTTTGTGAACTATGTATATTCACTAGACTAGTGTGAACATATGCCTTTCATGTTTGTCGTCTCAAGTTTGTGGGTCAATCGAGTCCGCCCGTTGCTAGTTATCGCTTTTTGAACTGTGAAACTAAATCGGTCATTCCTTATCGGTCGCTTTTGTCGCCTTTGCTGCGTCCCAACAGCCTCTAGCTTTCAGCTATGTATTCCCAGTGTGAGTGAGAAAATTGTTTATTAATCAATAATAATAATAATCTACAGGCTGGCACGCACACAGCCGTAAGTCTGTATCGGCCCTGTTATCAGCGCGCTGCTGCTGTTGCTCCCATTGCTGATAAGGTCGCTTTTTTTTCTTGCTTTCTTTTTTTTTTATTGTAATTTAATGCAAATCTCCCAGCATTCGGCCTATAATAGTGGCGAACAGTACTTTGCACTCGGCCGTCTGCTTATTAATTTCATTTCCCATTCGTATTCACAGCCTTTGCATTTTATTGTCTCACGATTTAGCCATAAAAATGGGGACGGGCTTTATTTATCGCCGCCGCTTATTGCAATGTGCATGATACCCGGGTATTCTCTAGGAGGGGAGAGCGCCGGAAAATGTCTCTGTAGAGTAAACAAAGCCCGGGGCCATTCCTCTATGAAGTCTTCTGTTTGTCGAGCTTGGAGCACAGTGGAGATTCTACGGAGATGCATTACATAGAAAGAAATCATATATAATGTTCCAGAATTTTCTGTACTTAATTTCAATCAATCATAAAAGTCTTTAAGTCGTTAAAAAATAGTAAACATTTTGGTTATAATTGGACACTAAAGTTCTTTATATTGAGCTTGTATTGAATGTTTTCTCGCCAGATTTCCCAACTAGTTCCAGCAGCATACTAATTAAGGCCATTTAGTTTGTATTTAAACTGTCTATATTCATTTATAACTCAAAATTTTAAAAATCTTATTACTTATACTAGAAAGGATCTATTTAAATTATAATCCCAGACTAATAGAACATTTATTTTATATTTTGTATATTCTTAGTGCATTGAAAATCCAGAAACTCTCTTTCGATATAACTACAGATTTTTTTCTCTGGTCTTTCCCTCCATTTTGCACTTTGAGAACCGACGACTAAACACTCTATGTTGGGCCCCAACGCCTCCAAAAAGAAGTGGGGATGTTGGGCTGGACGATCGGAGGCGGAGAGTGGAAGTGGGAGGGGGACCAAAAAGTGTTGAAAATTGAACAGAGGACGGCGCGCCACGGCTTCGGTACACATTTGCATCTACTCTCGCATCAAAAAGCACACACAAACAGACACACACACACACGCCCAGTGCCTTTATAGGCCTCAGCCATTTAAGAGTTCAATCATATGAAGCGTCGTTGTTGTCGCTTCGTTGTCAAATCGCTCGTTGTTGTTTTTGCCTTTACATGTGCTCCCCACATACGCTGGACAATAAAAAAAATATATATATGAATAAAAGAGAGGGCAAACACAGAAAAACAACTGTACATCTTGGTGGCGCTTATAAGACGCATGAAATACCCTGCAATGGGACGATCTTTTGAAATTTATTTCAATATTAAATTAACTTAATGGAAAAATAAAATATACCTATCTAACTAACCAATATTAATTATGCCATCCTTATACTCTGTTATTACTGTTGAAAGCTCTACATAGAGCTAAAAAATTCTTCATTACATTTAAAAAATGTAATAAAGAAAAATCTTACGATATTATACCAGGTAACCGTAGGTTACAAGGATTCTTTCAGCGTCACCAGCTAATTAAAAAAAATTTTGTTAGTTAAATTCCTTACGTAGAAAAAGTTATTTTAATGTCTTTTAAAAAAGGGCTTTGGTCGGAAAAAGTGGTATTTCGCTCCATAGTGCGTTTGGGCTTGTCTTTAAGCTCAGTGCACATAGCTTTGGCTTCAGGGTATCTCACAGTCGAGCACACCCGATTGTAGCTTTCCTACTTGATTTTCTTTGGGGACCCATTTCACAGAGCCGCTGCCTGTTGCTGCCGAGCCTGCTCGCTCGCTCTCTCTTTCTTACTCACTCCCCCACCCGAGCGCGGCCCCACTCTCTCCGGTTCGGGCTGCTCGTAATGAGCTTACTGCAAGTGTGTTCGTGTGCCGAGTGCTCTTCGGCTGCTGCTGCTGCTGCTGGCGTCAGCTGTTGTTGTTGGCAGCGACACAGCTGGGCAGCAGCCCCAAACAGCCCCAGCAGTTGATTTCGGTTGCCATTTGCCGTTGCCGCTTTAGTTTAAGTTTGTCGCTGGCCGCTTTCGGTTCTTCGGCTAGTCAAAGCGCGCCAGAGCGAAAGCGCATGAACGCAACGCATCGCACGCACACGATAAAGAAACAGCCGCCGCCACCCCCTCCATCTGCACCCACTCTCTTCCACGCAGCAGAAGATCGCGGGAAATCAGAAAGCTCCGAAAACATCGGATAACCGTTTTTATTTCGTTAAACTTTTTAGTTCTTTTCGGTTTCGTTTTCGTTCTCGTTCTGGTTCTCGTTCACCTCGTTTCGTTCTGGTAACTTGTTCGGTCTTAAGTTAACAACAAATGCAGGCAAAGATAGCGCCAAAAACAAAAAGCGAAAAACAAATAACACTAAAAGAGCGCCAAAAAGCCAAAATCATTGTTATTGCATGGAAAATTACTACAGAAATTTCTTGTTCAGTGTGCGCCGGGCAAAGCAACTGGCGAAAAGAAACAAAACACAAAAAAAGGCAACCCAATCCGAATAACACACAGTAAACACAGAAAAAGACAAAAAAGCAAATCGACAACAACAACAGCGGGACAAGAGCATAAATTAGATTGGCCTCATAGACGAATAACAACGAACCCGAGCCGCGTAAACAAATTAAACGATGCTGGCTGCCCAAATTTAAATATAAACTATTATTGTTATCGCCGCTCGCTGTTAGCGCTGTGTTGCCTCGCTTTTTCCTCTTTTTGTTTTTCGCGCCAAATGCAATCGATTTTTTTCGACATTTTTTCGGGCTATTTCGTTCGACTTGCATAATTAATTGGGGGGGGGGGATAGAGCGTAAATCAAAAGCGTTACTAAGAATATGTTTTATGAGATCGAGCGAAAGCCCATGTCACTTCACACCCGCGCTGCTTGTATATCCGTTTTCCGTTATTTCGAAAACACTCTTTCGAAAGTGCTCCTCCCTTTCTTTGGCTTCGATCAAAACAAAAACAAAAATATCATTTCTCCTCCACAGTTGTTGTTCGTTTGGAAACAGTCTGCAATTAGTTACCGTATCCCACGACCGTGTGTGTGTGTGTGTTATCAGGAAAACGGCGAAAAGAGTGTAAGGGAGAGTGAAAGAACTCGCTATATCAGCGATTCGAAAGACAAACACAAAGGAAAAGTAACGGTGTGTGTGTGCTCTCCATCGCCGTCTCGCTGCCCCAAAATAAACCGATATTAAAAGAGATTACAATTACGCTTTTAAATAAATGCAGAGAGCTGTTTTAATCCGAAAACCAAAAGGGTAAGTTTTGAATACTGAAAATGACAAAATTCAGCTGTCGAAATTCTGAACATTTTCCTTTTGTTTTTCCCGGGGTTTTATTTGAACTTGTATTGAAATTCCTATACCTTTTCCTGATTCCTATTCTTTTTCTTAACGAAAAACATAAATAATTCTTATTAAATTTGTATTAAAAATAGCACTTTAAAAACCCTATTCTCTTTCATAATTGTAACTTTTCAGTTTAAGCAAACAAATGTGCATATTTTAATATAAAAAGTTCATTTGAAAAATGCTGAAATTGAAAACCAATCCCTCTTATTCTCTTTCCCTACAAATACAAGATTTACCTTCGGTTTGCTTTTAACAAAATATTCCCAAAAATGGAAAACTTCATTTAAATCCATCATAATTCCTCTCCCCACAAATTTGTAACTTTCCTGTCAAATCAAACGATTTCCGTGGGCATATCCTGGCCTGGTTGTCAAAAGCTTTTACAGGCTCCCCCCCCCCCATGGCGAGGAACCCAAATATTCGAATGCAAATGGATTCAAAGAGCAGGGATGGATGCCAATAAGAGGCTTTTGGGTCAAAAGGAAACTGTTGCCTGCACGCAGCTTGACCAAGAGTGCCCAAAAATGTGTAAAAAAAGTGGAGCACTCAGAAAAGAATGTTCTTTCTTGGCTTAAACTAAACAAACAGTTCTATGGAACTCAAGAAGATTGCTGAGAAATCTCAATTATTACTGCCTGAAAGTATGCAATAATTTTTACGATCAGAGTGCCAGGTATTCTATGGTCTTTGATTAAAAAAATATTTAAGCTTTGAATATTTAATAAATATAACGAAATAACGAAATCTTATCACATTTATCTTAATAAATCTTAATTATTACTGCCTTAAAGTATGCAACAATTTTTACGATCAGGGTGCCAGGTACTCTATGGTCTTTTATTAAACAATTATTTAAGTTTTGAAGATTTTGTGAGATAACGAAATCTTATCACATTTATTATAAGCTTGAAAACCAAAAAATATCCTTTAAGTTTCCAGTGCAGGACACTTCCACATTTGATTCGTAGCTTACTTGTCGATTCCGTTTCTATTTTGTGGCCTTACTTCTGAACGCCGCTCCGTGTCCGGCCGGAAATCTCCGGGAGATCTCGTAGGTGAAGTCTTGCGGTCCGGTTTTACAGTCCTTTCTGTGTGTAGCCTCCTGCCAGCGCCAAGGATTATCCCCCGGCCCGGCCAGCCAGCGTCTGCAAATCGGATTGACTGGCTGTCATGTTCAGCAACAGGTTTTTCGGAGTGGCCGCAGGCCAAAACATAAAAAAAAAGAAACAACACGCATTTTTCGGTAGAAGGAAAATAAAAAAATCTCAAAATGAAATGAAATGGAAGGACAGGCAGACAGATGGACGGCCGGCCGGTCAAGGGGTTTCGCATTCAATTCTTACAGCATTTGATTTGCTTTTGCCACACAATTTCGAGTTGAGGAAATTGGCACTTGACCTACCGCACGGGAATCTAAATTAAGCAACGGCGGCAGCGGCTGCGGCAGCATGTTTTGTGAGCGTTCCCCGTCCCCCTCTTTCTTGTCTCGGCAATTTTTGGTTTTTTTTGGTTAATGCTGAAAGCATTTATTCTCTTTGTTGCCGCCGTTTGTTTGCCATTTTCATTATTCCCCCCGATTTGTTCTCGACTATTTCGTCATCGTATTTCTGTTTCAGTTTCGGTTTCGGTTTCGGTCTCTCTCCTTTTGCTTCGCTTAGCATCTAAAATTTGAGTAATCTCAGTTCGTTGGGCTCTCTCTTATCAGCGACTGATAATTTAAAGCGTGGAAAATGTGTTAGTCTGAATTGAATGCCTGCAAATGCAGTTGCTTGCGAGAAGGTACTACTTATGTTGACTCTGATGAAATCTGATGAAATTACAGCTACTTGCACGTAATATGCATGCGAGAAATGGGAGAAAACTGCAAGTTAAATCCCCTGTTCGGAGGTAAATTCTGCTTGTTTGTTTTTATATGCCATCACGGCGTATACGTAATGCTTCGGGCCGAATATAATTGAGGAATGGCTGGCTGGCTGGCTGGCAGTTAATGCCAATTATGATAAACGGTTGCCATGTCGACGCTTTCACACACAGACACTCCCGCTCACACACACACACACACACGCTGCAGTCGAGCACAACTGTTGCTGTTGCCGGGTCGCATTAAGATTGTTGTGCCAAATGTGGTGTGTGTGTGTGTGATGGGAAATCACTTGAACCGCTTGAAGAGAGGGCAATTGAAATGTGTGTGCTTCCATTTGGAGCTGCAATCAATTTTAAGCGGCTTTCGGAGGGGACAGGCAACGGAAAATGTTGTACTACTCCTGAATCGTCCTTTTGTCTCTCCTCATATAACATGCAGGAACATCACCACCGCCACAGTGCACCATTAATTAATTATGCTTTTTTGCGTCAGTTGAAAGAATTAGCGGGCACAATAGAGGCACTGTGAGGAAAATACGCTAGTATTTCGAGAAAATGTGTTAAATATATAAATTTTAATAGGTTAAATGCTGAAATATGATCTGAAAAAATTAATATTCTTTTAAAAGTTTATATTTATTAAGTAAAATGATCTCAATTAAGCTTTTTTTTAATATTTAGAAGCAGATACATTTTAATTTAATATTTATTTATATTTGTATCAATGGATTAGCGATTAAACTATATTAAATATTAGGAAATAATATTTAAAATTGTATTTAACAGATATAATAATAAATGTGTAATATTTCTGGCATATTAACCCAATTTTTAGCAGTGCACTTCTTATTTTTGCAACTACTGCTGCTAAATTGTAGTCACTTCTATGGGCGCAAAACGGGGGTTACTGAACTTTCAGCAGCGGCTGCAACAACACCAGCAGCAAGTGCAACAGCAACGGCAACACAAGCAACACAAGCAACTGCAGTACACAAGTCTGTCTTAGTTAGTTCGTCGTTTATTTTGTGCAATTTTCTGCTTTTCTTTATTACAGACACACACACACAGGCAGCGAGTAATTTCCATGCGGCTTTACCTACGCCTCGCACCAATGGGTATATTAGTTAGTTTTGTTTGTTCTACAGCTAACGGTTATCTAACCCAAAACGGGAACCTTTGAGAGGAGAAAACTCCTCTTTTCAGTTAGTTTATTATTTTCTCATACATATATATTAATTATATAAACATTCAACGGCTCTAACTTCAAATATAGGTTATATTTTAATCAATAGACATTACTGGGATTTCCCCAAGTGTACAAACAACTTAATAAAAAAATTGATTGCAACAATCTAAGTCTTGTTAATAAATATATAAAACAAATCTAATCATTTAATAAGGTTTATGGTGATAGATGATTACGCCACAGTTAAGGGAGGCCTAGCAACAGCTAAATAATTGTGTAACTATATGTATTTAAATGGCAGTAAGGTGAAAAATAATATTCTGTGAAAACCACTGACATAATTATTATGTTATCTCTTAATTAATGTGTAAATTGAGTTAACATTTTATTCTGATTTATGTAATATTATGTTGCCACTGACCACTGACATCATAATTATGCCTCCACTTGGAAACCATTGGATTAAATACATATCTATGAGGTTTATTCAGTGGGACATCAGCATGATTTTGTGTGTGTGGATTTGCGCAGAAATTACCTGCAGCTCGCTGATGTAAATTTAGCATTTATTTGCGGTGGCAGTTGATTGGGCATTGGACGCATTTCTCTCGCCGGCTGAATGGCCGGCATCTGGTTGCCATTTAAATTGCATCAGCAGCCGCATATCTGATCCCTGTTGACGAATCAATTGCCAAAACAACGGGCAGATGTTGCACCCAGCACCCAGCGTCAATTGAAATGCCAAAACTATGCGCTGCATAGATGCAGATACTGTATCTGATATCTGTATCTGTATCTCAGTGTGTATATCTCTGCCTGTGCATCTGTGCATCTACGAAAATATGCATCTGTGAATCAGCTGCTGCCTTTTTGGCACTGCCTCCGTTGGCACGTTGATATTCACGCACAAATGCCCCGAATGCTTTTGATAATTAAAATTAAATTGCAGAGAGCCAGTGCAGTGAACTGGCCCAGAGCAGAGCCAGAGCCAGCGTTATATAGACTCGGATATATAACGCAGTCAGAACTTGTTGCAAATTGCATTTTCCAACGGCCGTTTCGAAAAACACATGCATCATCGGGTCAATGAACCGACCGGCAAATAACTCATTAGCGTAATGCCACACACAGCCCGAAACATTGAGCGAATCGCACAAATCCCGCAAATCCGGGGGCACACCGGGGGCACACCGGGGGTATATCGGTGGAAATTGCGAGGAAAATCTCTCTTTCTGGCCGCATGATCGCACACAGCTACAGAAAAGCAGCAAAACAAAGCGAGGCAAACAGCAAACAGCTCGTGGCAATCGCCACGCCCCACAGCTCCCCCAGTTCCCTCTAAAATATATATATATATGCACTTATATCTGAGCAATCAGCGTCAATAAACGTTCGTTCGTTCGCTCGCTCGTCATCGCCTGCCCGCCCGTGCGCTACTGCACCGCAACAATGGCAAATAATAAAATTAGCAACAATGACGAACAAAGAAGCGCTCGCTAGAGAGCAAGTTTTATAATTGCCATTACAAAATAATGATAAGCTGTGCCAAACGCGCAAAGAAAGGGACTCCGACCATTGCCATTGTAAGTGCAGAAAAAAGGATTCAACAAGTCGAACAATGGAAATGTATACTGTTTGTACTAAAAATGTAATGTATACTATATAAAATATAACAAAATCAGCCAACCAAACAACAATAATGATAGAGGAACAACATACCCTTAAAGGGCACAAAAAATTCCCCATTTTGGCGTCAGTGGTAAAAGTTATTGCAAAGAGTGCAACTAAAATTCCCAAGTACTAATTCGGTGACAACCTAGTTTGTACTAAAGATAAAATATATACAATAAAAAATATAACAAAATCAGATAATGATCGAGAAACAACACACCCTAAAACGAGCACTAAAAAATTCCTCATTTTGGCGTCCATAGTAAAAGGTTTTGCAGAGTGCATCTAAAATTCCCAAGTACTAATTCGGTGACACCCTAGTATATAATCCAGGAATGCTTCAAGACCGATCATCAACACAGGTTACTGAAAGGGCTACTATGAAAAAAAAGCGTAGTAAAAAGTTGTTGTAGAAAGTGCTCCTAAAACTCCCAAGTACGAATAAGACATAATACTAATATCTTATAAGACATTAAAAGATATAAAATATTAAAGACCAAGGAATTACAGTTCTTAGAGCTCCTAAAAATACATGTTTATGTCCACAAAAAATACTAGACAACCTCTTGACAGCTCGAAAACATCTGCCACAGATATGATGCACATTTCTATGGTTATTTTATTGTGGATTCAAGTCAAGTATGAACCGAGTTCACACCCACACCCGCCTTGATTCTGGCCATAAGCAACAAAGTAGTTCGGGTTTCATTCCTCGCTAATTGCCATAAAATGTATCTTTACAGAAGCTGACTAAAATATATATATATACTCTAGCATTACGTATACGCCCTGGGTGCTCGAAAATACAAGCACTTTGCGCCGCTTTATTGGTGGCCATTTGGGCAGCCGTCCATTAGACAGCTTGACACCAGGCACACTCGCACCTACCTCCCAGCTCACACCTCACACCCCACACCTCTCTGAAGAACTCTTTGCTCCGATATTTGCGGCAACAGCTGCACCTGTCGCTATTTCCGTGTTGGCACCACAAAACCAAAAACAAAGCAAAACGAAACGAGAGAAAAGTCTATTTTTGGGACTCGCATCGAATCGATCGTCAGAGCCCATTATCCATATAGTACAGGAGCCGACCGATCAGATCGGTGCAGGCCTGCACCTTCTGCCACGGAACCTCCAGGATCTCCTGCTTCGGCTTGGCCATGCGTGGATCCGCATCCGGATCCTCCTCCTCCACCTTGTCTTTGGACAGCACCGTGATGATGGCAAAGGAGAATACCTTCAGGCCGCCCTGGCGAGCTGCTATGACCTCCGGAATCACGGACATGCCCACCGCATCCACGCCAAGGGATCGGAGGAGCCGCTCCTCCGCCAGGGTCTCGTACACCGGTCCGCCCATGCAGGCAAAGACGCCTCTGCGCAGGCTCTTGTCAATGCCCATTGCCTTGCCAATCTCCTGGGCCATCCCCAGGAGCTCCCTGTCGTAGGCGTTGACCATGGCCAAGTGCCGGCCGCCGAAGCGCGGATCGCTGGGACCCTCCATGGCCGTGTGGTGCATCATGCCCACTATGTTGATGTGGTCCTCGATCAGCATGATGTCGCCCAGGTCGTAGGTGGGATTCACCGAGGCGGTGGCGCAGGTCAGCATGATGGTCTTCACGCCGCACAGCCTCATCACGTGGACGGGCAGGGCACAGGTGGCCAGAGAATGACCCTCGTAGCTGAGGAACCGATTGGACAGCGCCATGATCGGAGCACCCATCACGTAGCCCACCACGAAACAATGGTTATCCGTATCATCGCTGACCGGGAAGTTGGGTATGTCTTCGTAGGGAATGACCACGGCATGCTCCACCAGGGTCAAAATGGGGCTAAGGAATTTGCCGCAAATCAAGCCGTACCTGGGACGGATGTGGGTGACGTCTATGATGTACTGGGCCATGGCCTCCACGCTGTCATAGTCGTAGAGCAGGCTCTGGGGCGTGGGTACCACCAGCTTGGGCCTCCGCCGTTCCTCTTCCTCCATCTGCAGCAGGCGGCGGGCCGCCAGGCGCTTGGCTATCGGCGACCTGCTCTGGCAGCAGTTGGCGTTACACATGGTCGGGCGGGGGGCAGGGCAGGGCAGGCAGGAGAGCCTCTAAGCTAGGAAGGAATTTAAGTTTAAATTTTATAATTTTTAAAATATTTATAATGACTGGAAAATCAGCGCTAAATATATATTTTATTAGCCAAAGCTTGTGTTTTTAATACCCTATAATACCTTATAACCTTTATTTTATATATGTATTCAGGGCTAAATAGTCAGTTAGATATTAGCCCGGAAGGGGCTTAACTTATAAGCCTTCTAATATATAGTATATAGTATATAATAATTCGAACCATTTTCTTTGTAAACAGGAAATGTATATCTTCTCCTATTTGGTTCTTGTATCTCTCAGCAGAATATTCCATTTAAGTTGCGCAAAATTTAATTAAAACGAAGTAGTTACATAGTTGTGGTTCCTATGGCAAAACAACAGAGTTAATTAATTTTCTTGTAACTCAATATTTATCTGCAAAATACCTCAAGCAATGGAAGAAGATTTAATCATAATTTCAATTATTCTGGATATCCGATATCAGCTGTTTTTCGGTTATGAATGATTATTTAATCACAACTTAATTTAAGCTGTGTGACTGGGCTAAAGAGAAAAACAAAACAAAAATGAACATAAAACAAAGGCAGAAAGGCACAAAGGCTCTCGCCGTGACGTCTGCGGAAAGCGAGCTTCAATTTCCAGCTGTGAATTGTTGAACGAGACTGGGTTTGGGCTGGTGACGAAAGTTCCTGGTACTCTAAATTAAATTAAACGGAATGAACTACAGATGAAAACCAATTTAATTTGTGAGATATGCAAAGTGACAGATTTTATGTAATAAAGTCTTTGAGAATTGCATAGTTTGGTGTTGGGAATTTTATAAGAATAAATAGTAAAGTAATAAAGGAAAATTATTTCTCCAGCATTTAGTGTTTATTTATGGAATTTATATGGGTTTTCTTCACCTTTAAAAATTATTAAAGCATCAGATTTATTTTTATGAAGAAACCTATTGTTTTTCCTTACATTTTATGGAGATTGCAGTATGCTAATAGTTTTCTACCTCTTCTAATGGATAAGTACACCTTCGTTACTAAATAATCACCTTGCAAAAAGCCTCTCGTTTTTGCCTAAAATAATTTCATACCTGGCAAATGCAATGCCGACGGAAGCCTGTAACTTTTTGAATATTAAACAAGTTTTTGTTTTGAGTGGCAGACACTCTCTGCCTTTGTTCTTTTGCACATTGGCAAAACTAATTAATTCCAATGCTGTGAATCCTTGCAGTAGGTGCAATTTGGAATTTAATTTTCTACGTAAACAGACCGAGTGGTCACGCCCTCCGCTGGGGAGGGCCGGCAGAGGGAGGAGCGTGTTTACCACGTTTACCATGTTTACCATGCGTATACGTGATAATAACGCTCATACGCATGGCGGCGGCGGCGGCGGCTCGTCAACGCCCCAACAACAGCCTCTGCGCCGTTCAATGTCACCGAGCGCCAGAGTTCGTTTACAGCAGCATCCATAGTATAATTCACAATTCGAGTGGTGTGAGTGGATAAATTAAATACGCTTGTACGCGGCGACAAGCGATAAACAAGACACTCGAGCTGGGGTCTGAGATGTGGCCACCACATGGAGAGAAAACTATTTAAATGGGGTTTCATCTTGATTTGTTATCGGTTCATTGGGGGAAAAAATAGAGAAAAATAAATAGGAAACTGTGATTTTCTTTAGTTTTATATTCTTAATCTGATAGATATTTAAATGCTGTATTTTATGACCCCTCTAAGCCAGATTTTTTTCGCTCTGTGCCTCGCTAGTCTGGAGTGCACTGGAATGGACTGGTCTAGGCCTAAGTTTGATTCAATATTTTCGCTAATCTATTGAGTAAACCCTGGCACATGGTCTTGTTGACAAATATCCACATCTATACCCACATCTGTCAACCGATCCCGCTCCAAGCCGAGCTTCTGTGACTTTGAGGAATCGCTGAAGCGTTTAGTATGCTCATGACGTTGTCAATAATGAAAAATTATTAATAGAGGAAACTTTGTAACGCTGTTTGTGTTATTCGAGTGCGCGCCAAGTTGCTTGGGTTACAAAGCCCCAGCCATCCGCTGTTTAATTTTATTTTTTTAATGTTTGTTATTCCAGTGCAGCGCCGCCTGCCATGTCAGAGTCACGTTTGGGTACGAGTCCCAGTCCGAGTGCGAGTAATTCGCTTTGATGACTCGATGTCTCGATTGCCTCGGCCAAAAACCGCAAAAGATTATCCGGGGGGGCTTGTAACTCTATATATCTATCAGCGTCTGTTGTTTTGGCCAGACTTTTCGGCTTTTTTTCGTACCGTACCCCTTTATGCCGTTTTTTAGCCCGTTTTCCACTCGTTTCTGTTTGGTTTGTCTGCTGCTGCTGCTGCCGTTGCCATGGCTATTTGTTTGTCACTTTGAGTCTGCATGCCAAAAAATGCGCTGTTTGCGCTTGATATTAATTTCGGTTTCACATTTATCCCGTCTCTTAACGCCCCAATCCATTATTAATATTATTTCTTACTCGATTTATGTTTTTTTTTTGTTGATTTCACTCTCACCTTGCCCCAGGAAGAGGAGCAGAAACCCGTTTTTGTCCAGTCCCATTCCCATTCCCAATTCCATTTCCTTGCCTTGTTTATTTACCAATTTTTTCGCTGCGTTTTGCTTTGTGCCCGATGTTTGCTTTGTATTTTTGGCATTGCGCGATTTTTTCTGGGGCTTGGCAAATATACGTCCACAGACGAAAAACCTAAAAAATAAAAATAAAAGAAAGCAGCTGAGAGAAAAAACGGAATATTTTGACTGGCATTTGAATGCTAATTGAAGCTGGCCGAAACGAGTTGTTGCTGTGGGAAGTCGGGAGTCTGGATATGTTAATTAATTAAGATCACTGGCTAACGACCTTTTCCCCTTCTTCTTCCGCAGTTACACATCCACCGAGAACTAAGCCTCTGAGACTCGCAAAACCGACAAATGAAAACCAAAAACAGGATCAACATCAACAGCAACAAGTGCAATTGCTTTAGTCACTCGAGCCAGGGAATCGCCATCACCGATGAGAAGAACGTTTTAAGGATACAGAGCTATACGTACAAGTGCTTGAATCACAATCCGAGACCTCGGATACTTGGCTGAATCCCCCGAAATCAGAAGCACCAGCACCAATTGCAGTACAGTGAAAACCAGACAAGGGAGACCCTGAAACCACCAGCCACTTCAAGCCGAATCGAGTTGAGAAAAGAAAATCTGGTTTGCTCTTTAGAAAAATAACAAAAACAAAAAACAGACGAGCCTCCTTTGGTGCATTTCGAGTTTCGAGCTGCTCCGCTGCTGCTGCTCCACTTTCGTGGGCTCCATAAACAAAGAGCCAGGCGGAGAACTGGTTATTTCTTTATTTTGATCGCAGCTGAGCTGCAGCGACCTCTGATTCCGATACCGAATCCAACCGAATCCGATTCCGATTCAGAATCCGAATCCCAGCTCTGACTTTTGGACCCGCCTGAGACTCGCCGCCGGACTCATGTACTACGCTGTTGATTACTACGCGGATATGGGACAAATCTCTCAAGATGTAAGTACCAAGAACCACTTTTTAAAAACCCTATAAAAATGGAAAATTATGTTATGGGATTTTAATTTTAATTTAAAGCCTTGTAAGGAATATTTATCTGTCATTAGCATACTAAGAAAGAGTTTAGGGATCGAGTTTAAATACTATTAACCTGCACAGAGAGATATTTAAGGAAAAACGGATTTAAAATAAGCCAAAACGTACTCAAATAACTACCGAGAACATTTGATCTTACTTGGATGTGGTTTTGTACTCAGTTTAAGTGCAATTTTTAGGTATACGAATACTAATATTAAAATTTTTACTACGTTTTTGAGAACTTTTATGCTCAACAAAGTGCAAAATGTACGTTATTTATCATGATAATATTGTCAGAGTATTTTTTATATGTTTATAAGCTTGCACATAAATCTAATATATAGAATATATTTTAATTTATTTAATTTTAAAGCTAAATCCCTTAGCGTAGACTACAATTTTTCCCCCAGTGTTGGTTTTCCGTTGATTTCAATGGTTCTGCCTTGGTTTTTATGACCCATAGCTTGCACAAAGCACTTTGTAATATACATTCTGGTTTACGAAAATCAAGAGCAAAGCAACAGTTGCTAAACTTTTAATATAAAATACTCTAGTTCCATAGAATAAATAAATACCACCTTTATTTGCTAATTAAAATTAATTGTGACCTACAACAATCCCTTCACATTACGAGTTCCCTTGTTTTAGCATCCTGTGATTACACATCCTCCGAGAGATAATAACAACTGGGCAGCTGGGAATCAAATGAAATGCAAACCATTTTTACCATGAAAACTAAAGGGTTTTTTTTTTGCTCGAGTTATTAGGGAAATATGATATGAGCTGGCTTCGTGCGCTGGGAAACTATTTGCCAGAGCAACATAATTAAGTTGGCCAGAACAAGTAAACGGAAAACCGCAGGGCAAATATGCAAGGACGCTGCAGGTGGAAATGCCACGAATGCGGAATACCTTTTGCATTTGCAAACTAATGAAAAATAGTATTTAAATCCTCTGCATTTTCCTATGGAAATACCTGCGGCTTCCGATTGCTTATAGCCTTTCATTCTTTATTATTTTGCTGTATTTAATTAACAGCATAGCAACCAACTTTCAAATGCGCAGTTTATCAGAGTCGAATATGTGCGGGAGGAGGGATTGTGGAATTTTTGTGAAACCTTTGATAAGCCTTTGATAAGCAGTCGCCAGTTGCCAGCATGGAATATTTTCCTTATACGTATGTACCCTTCTCCTGCCGCTTTTTCTCTTTTTCTCTTTATTTTTTTATTTTTTTACTTTTTGTTAGATGTAGCACAGACCCAGAGGCAGAGCTAAAAAATAGATAACATTAAAGCTAGGCGGACGGACTGTGCTTTGTTATTTTTTATTGCGAATGTATAAATGCGAAACTGGGTCAGCTAATCAGCGAAATGGATGCAAATGTCGGGTAATTGCGACTTGAAATTAATTGAATTAAATTTAAAAATGGAAGGGGGAGGGAAAAGAGCGAAAGAACAATCTATTTGTTGTAAAAAACAAAAAGTTACAGATGTTGTTTTTTCTGTGGCATTATCAACGCATGCCAGATGCAAGCTTTAATCTAATTTTGCTAAGAGTTTTATTGGAATTTTAATTAAATTAATGGATGCTAGTTAACTATTATATTTTATATATAATTATTTATCAAGTCGATCGATATACTTAACTGTTTTACAATTTCTTGGACATATAAAGTCGCTGCCAGGAAGTTTTTGTTTTCTCGAACATTAATGTGAGAGCTGACATTAACAGGGATCCGGACTTTACAGCTGTTTTTAGCGGAATCAGAATCAAAACTTGCGCTTTGCAGCACAGTTCCGTGCTTAACAGCACTCTTTTATTCTTTCCCATTCAGATAAATTACAATCGTAGAGAAAACCGATTTGCTTTTACCTTTTCAGACTTTAACTGCGACTTTAATAAAGAAAAGAGAATAATATGTTAATTAAACTTATTTTTTAAACGAAAATCACTGTTTAACCTTGCGAAAAAATGAAATGTAATTAAAATAAAGCTTCTGCTTTCGACTGCGCTTTCAATGTGTCACTGCAAATGCAGTTGAATCAAAGTATAAATTAATTTCAATTATCATTCGCCGATCCCGAATGACAAAGAGCATAAACAACAGCCAGCGGCCATCAGCCATCATCTGTAGCTGGCGAAGAATTTTATTTACGCAATAAAAATATAAATTGTATAAAAATACACACAGGAGGCGGGTGTCAAAGGGGTGTTCAGTGGGTGTTTCTGTGGGTGCTGCTTGGAGGGGGTATAGTCATTCAGTCAGTCAGTCAGTCAGTCAGTCACCGCGGCATGAGGGCAATATCAAAATAAACAGATGTGCGCCATTCCCCACTCTGGCAGCGGTCCAAAAAGGCTTTCGCCTTTGGGTCGATTGTGAGTGGCAAAAATGGCTGAGATTGAGTGATTGACGCGGTTTGATTCGTCGCATCCACAGAAGCCCGATTGCAGTGCCAAATGCAGAAGCGAACTCTGCATTCTGTCTGCCATTTGTCTCAATTTTAAAGGCGGAAGTCGATGGATTTTCGCATTGAAATTGTGCGGCAATAAACCAAAATTAATTTTATAGTTCTCCTCAGAGCATAAATTCTCGCCACAAGTTTATAACTGTCAACAAAGTATTCACACAAAAAACAGAAAATAGTATTTAAATTAAGAGAGATGTGAGTTTTTAAAATAGAATAAAATATAGTGCCTGCTGGTGAAGAGTTCGTCAACCTCTTCTGCAGAAATCCGTTCCCGATGGCGATTTCTTATCACCATCGAGCGGCCTTATCTGTAGACTATAGACTATAGAGGCCCTAGAAATAGACACTTGCAGGCACTACTGGATGTAAGTAGAGACGCGGCCGTAGACCTAATAATTTGCCACACTCTGTCACCATTGTTTGCCATTCGCCGGCTTTTTGTTTGTGTTGTTGCTGCACTTTATCAGCAGACAAAGTGTCGCTTCGAGTGCCAGACAGCGCTCTTGGGCCGAGTATATATGTATATATACCTATATCCATGCTTGGAACCACGTACCGTCGTCCGCCGCCCACGCTGTTTGTGAAACCAAGAAAAAGACGCACACTCACTGCGGGGGATTTCAGTGCGTCCAAAGGTTGGAAAACAAGAAATTATGTTTTTGTTTTCGTTGGGAATATCTGCTACAAAAGACAGAGTGATAATGTCAATTTTGGGTAATTATCTAGTTGAGTGAGTTATATTAATATCCAGCATATTAAGTTTAATAGCATTCATTAGTCAATTATATATTTTGGGATTGCTTTATTAAAGAAAACAGCCAGAACTAGTGATAATTTATTAAATCATTAGAATAATCATTAATTAAAATATACCTGCTAAAGCCCCAGTTAACAGAATGTCCGGAAAAGGTAAAGACCGTAAAAGCTAATCGGTTTTCTAAAAGAGAAAGAATAACAGAGTGCTGTTCTGCATCGAATTGTTCTGTAAAGCGCAAGCACAGGATGGATAGGCTGACTCCACTTAAAAAAGTTGTAAAGCCTTTTCTTCATTTTCAGTTGGCTTTCTGTTATGAGCTGTTATTTTATCGAGTCGAAAAAGACTTGACAGGAAGTTTGGATGCCTATTTCTTAGCAAAGACTTTATGTGTCCGAGCAATTCTAACTAAGA
This sequence comes from Drosophila asahinai, assembly GCA_008042795.1. Lineage (NCBI taxonomy): Eukaryota > Metazoa > Arthropoda > Insecta > Diptera > Drosophilidae > Drosophila > Drosophila asahinai. The sequence continues at coordinate 52,982 of VNJZ01009758.1, read as the reverse complement.
GGACAAAATCGTAAATCCTCTTTAAGTATCTAAAAATAAACTGGAATACCATTATTTCAAGCACATTGTGAAGTTTTATTTGTATGCTTCTTCCAATAAACTTGCAAAACAAACCTTAATCCAAGTAAAATCCTTATAATAGCCCCTTCTTTGCAACAATAATAATTATTACCCATTTGGCACTAGTTAATTTAAACAAACACCGCTTGCAATACTAGAAGTTGAAATCAGCAGTTTGTGTCCGTCCCGTTGATAGCTTTCCATATTGCATTTGACAGATTAATTAAATATGCCGCACACTGCACTGCACGGCAAGTGCAAGTTGCAAAAACAAACTTACTTTTACGGGCACGTATAAATAGGTGGATGTAAGTACATATGCATGTTCATATATATGTGCTTGCATGCGAAATATATGTATGTGTTATGGAACAACTATAGGAAAAATAGTTTATCACGTCTAGACTCTAGAGTCTCTATTATCTACGCACACACAGCCACAGTCAAGCCAGGCCAGGCCAGGCCGAGCACTTTGTTTTTTATTTATTCGTACATTTCAATGTTTTGTGACCGGTTGGGTGTAGTCGAGTCACTAACCGAAATGAATCAAGTGCTCAGGTGTGCGGAGTGATAAGCCATATATGGCTATATGGTGCGGTCAGGTAAACACCGGGAGAGGAGTAAACCATAAAAGCAGCATTCAAGGGATATTTTTATTAAAGATCTTTGAAATTCTATATTTAAAGAATACTTAATTATTACAAGAGACAGGAAAGGCTAAAAGAGGCTGTACGAGGACAGCCCTCGTTGGGCGCCAATTCTGTTATCGTTCGGTTTCGTTCTTCTTTCGTAGTCTTGCTTTTTACTTAATCCTAATTTCTTTTAATCTCGGGGGAATCTGAACATAAAATGCTAAATGCTATGGCCACACTATGCAAAGTATTTATTCAATTAAAGCTAACACTGTTATCAATTTATTTTTCCAAGTTCAAATGGTGGGTAATTTTAATAATTATTAAGACCCATATATGTATATATTTTCCTTAGCAATCTATTTTTAATTAGCTTCACAAATATTTTCAAAGAATTTCCCTAGCTTTTTCCCTTTGAGAAGCGTATTCTAGACTTCGTGCTTTGCATTCCCTGAAAATGTTATCAGCCGTACTTACTTATTTTTGTTGTGCTTTATTATTGTTTTATTTCACGTTTCGCATTTTCATAGATTTTGTTTTGTTTGCCTTCGTTGTTTTTAGTTTGCATTTCTATAACACCTGACGTTTTTTCCACTTTACTTATTTACCTGCTCATTGTTTGGCGCTCTCTCGCTCGCTCTCGCTCTCCTTCTGCTTCTGCTTTTGCTTTTGCCATTTATGCTAATTTATTTGCCTGTTTACCAGCTTTTGTTTTAATCTGTTTGGGGGCCGTGTTGACACTCACCGACCGGCGCAAGACAATGAGTTGGCCAGAGAGCTGAAATTACAGTAAATTTATTGTTATTCCCTCGCTAATTATGTAAATTTATTAATTTGGCTTAGTTTGTGTGCTGGCGAAAAGCTGGAAAAAAGCGAAACAAGAGCGGAGGAAATCAAAATTAGCTTACAACAATTAATTGCCGGCAATTAACATAAGCCGAGGAGCGTAAAGAGTTGCTGCGTTCGCTCGTGCATCCGGCAGATACAAATGTATTTAGTGGCACACCTCCACCTCCCCACGCACACACCCCCCTCATACCCCTGCAAATATTAGCATTCAGCGGTTCTGCATTATCTTTGATTTTAATCGCCACGCTCGGCGATCTCGCACGTTAGCAGTTGGCGCGGAACAGCAGTCTTCGGTCTTCGGTCTCTTCGGAAGATTGATTGCGGACAGTTGGCTGAGTTTTGGCCAGAAAGTAACCCCTTTCGGGGGAGTTTTTTACACAAAAGATGCTTTTATGTGTGGCAGCACACAATTATAACGCCTGCTTCCGTTTCCAGCTACATTTAAGCCGACGAATGTTACAAAATTGTTGATTGTTTGTGGTTCCAGGGAGAGACCTCATCACAAAGGCAGGAATATATTCTGTACATATTTCGAAAATAACATTTTATTAAAGGAAACATGAAAAACATTTCTTTCCTTACTTTGTATGAGTAGCTAAAATATATTTACCAGCTTTCTGTAGAGAAAATGAGTTTACAATTAAAAATTATTATTATTTAAATTATTTACTTCACTTCCAATACTTTCTAAACCATTTTGTGATGAATTTATAGACTTAAATTGAGGTGAGAAATTTTTTATTTATAATTTGTATTAAGGGAAACATGAAAAATATTTATTTTTTTCTCTCTATGAGTAGTTAAAATAAATTCACTTGCTTTCTGTAAAGAAAATGAGCTTACAATTACAAATTATAATTATTTAAATTATTTACTTCATTTCCAATATTTTCTTAAACATTTTGTGATGAATTTATAGACTTTAATTGTGAGAAATTTCTTATTCATAAATTTATTAAGTCTAATAAATATTAATTATTATTAGCGAGCACCTAGTATTAATGTAATAAATACAGAATGTATAAATCACAAAACAAGCAAGGCAAGCCCATCATTTCCCCTCTTATACCTCTATTTTCCCCTTTAATTCAAACCAAATCAAAGCCAAAAGGTCAGAGTTATGAGTTTACACCTTCTGTGATTAGGAAAAAGCACATTGGTGGGCGTGAGGCCGCCCACTGGCGCACTGAAAGCACGATTCAATTACCAATTATCACGTATACGCACCGTCAGACGAACAGGTTTTACAGGAGGGTTGCTGTGGAAAGCCAGAAAACAGAGAAAAGCTCCCAGCCAATGCTATTCAAATGCTCACATATATACTCGTACAAATAAATATATATACAGTATGTAGAGGCTCAGAAATGGATATGCACTCCAAGTGTACATGCCCATTAAACTTGGCCTAAGCACCGTTCAGAGACTGGATTGTACGTCGCTGTATGTCACTAGAAACTAGTTTGCTTTTCCAAACGGGTTTCCCCATCTCACTAGCCAGCTCTCTGTCCCTGTGGTGGTGGGTGTGTGTGCCAATTTGTACTCGGGGTTTATATTTATGGATTCCGATTCCGAAAGAGAACCCATAATGATGGAAATGTCAACACGCTTCCAATTTGCATAAAGCAGCGGACGACTCAACCTTTTAATTAGCAACTGTAACTGTCCAAGTTGACCCAAAGATTTAGATAGTTTTTTAACTAAATATATGCGGCGGCCGCACCCCCATAAATCACATTGATTAATGGCGCCTGGTCTTGTTTATGCGTTGTTCGACAATGGCAGCTACCAAAAGGCATTCGTCTCCGACATCTGAATTAATTAATGATGTGAAAGTGGTGGTATTTAGTGCGAGCTTCGATCTTTAACTTATCTGGTTTAAGTTTATAAATTAGCACGAGTCGCGTGGGTGCCAGAGAACTTGGAACTTGATAGTTTCTCGAGCTCATCGCTTTTGCCCGATTTGGCAATTCGATTTCTGGGTGGGTGGGATCGGAGGTTAATGCCAAAACCTGATATTCATAGACGAGCGCTGATTAGGCATTGAATATCGGGGCTGGGGCTGGGGCTGGGCGGAATATTAACAGTCAATTATGCAAATATTGAATTACCTTTTACGGCTCTACATATTCTACTATATATATTCGAGACTCGATTTGTGCCTTGCCTTATCAAGTACATCAAGTATACGACACGAAACTGCGGCTCTGTTATCAGCAAGTTAAGTTTTTGTTCTACAATAAATGCTAGCTATTATTAAACAATGCCAGTCATGTTCAAAAACACTCTAGCCAGCCGCAGGGCCTTAAAGTCGGGGATATAATCTCCCAGTAATCCCAATTAGGGAGGAAGCTCCATTGATATGGGCCAACTTTGCTTTTATGCCAGGCAAATGCAGCCTGCAGGGCTTGGGTAGCCATGACTACCTTCTGTATTGACCAGGTACAGCACAGAGAGTGTACTGAGCTTGCTGAAGTTTATTAAATTCCCCATTTCATTGTGCGTATGCAAATCCATCTTTCTGCCATTCAGGCACAATTAGGCACGACTGCAGAGCTCCGAGTTGTTTGTGTTCCTGCTCCTGTTCCTGTCATCCGGGGTGGATACGTGCTCTTTCCCAGCTGCTTTTGCAACTTTTCCTGAGACTGGCAGGCGAAGCCAAGTCATGCATTCCCATTCCCATAATTTTTGGGCTTCGAAAAAGGGGAATTAGTTTTGAAAGTTTTGCGTTTGGAATTTCATTTGCACTTGGGCTCAGGCCTCAGTTCGTTTTCATATTCGTTTTGGCAAATGACATGGACCACAGCTCGTATACGCAATGCGTTTGCCGCAAACTTCATTTGAATTTTAATTATTTATGGTTTGGGAGTGAGGGAAAGAGGCTTGATGTAGGTTCTGACTATATTGAATTTCATTTCTGTGTGAAAAGTGTGGAAAAAGCATTTAAACTGGGTTTCACCAATTTAATTTAAACGTATTAAATATTTAGGCATTTTTGACATTTATTTGGTTTAATATATTTATTTATTTAACTTTCCTTTGACTTCTTCCAGTGTTACGCTGCTACAAAGAAGGTAACCCCTGGTTTTGACATGGACGATCTCGATGACTTGGATCAGGTCACCCAGGTGATCGGCTACCATCCCCAGTTCCACGATCACTTTCTGCGCACCCAGAACTTTATAATGAAGGACAATGGACCGCTGCCGACTGATTACCGCTACTATTTGGCCATAATTGTGAGTAGAATCGAATTTAAATAGCATGAAAAATCAGCCAGCAATTAGTTGCAATTGTTTGCCCCTGCTTGTTTATGTTTATTTAATTAATTTGTTTGCCAAGAGCTTTAAACAATGGCCATTGATTATTCTAATAGACAACGGACAACATCCGTTGTGAGTGGGAATAAAAGGCATTGAATTGCAGGGGAGAGGAGCTCGTTGTTGGGAAAATGCCACTCACGTACCTGAGAGGAGTCCAGCTCATGCTGAATGGGAGTCCTTAATATGGAGGGGATCTCTCTGGGTTTCGATGGGTAATAGTTGCTGTTTCCAATATGGATTTTATAAATAAAAACCCATGAAAGTTTCTCTCAGTTTTTAAACGAATTTTCAGTCACCTTCAGTTACGCTTTTGTTGCAAGGCAACATGAATGCCATTTGACATCTGCGTTCTGATAATTTCACCCGTATATTTCTATTCAGTCTATAAATAAAGGCTGAAAGGCTCTGACAAAGTTGCCTTTCAAAGAGGATTAAAAGCAGCTTAAAAGCGTTCATGAAAAAAGGGTTTTAAGGCTTCCTTGCATTTTGCATTTTAATGCAAACTGTATACATTCTCTACAAACTTGACTTGACTTTAATGATGACAAATAAGCAACAATTAACCGAGTAGAGTAACTTAAGTATTGTTATTACCTTCCCTGGCGGGATAATGCCCATCTCCCGCTGATTGAGTCATTCCCAATCATAATTAAGGTCCATAAAGTACACATTTAATGTTTTAAATTGATTTATGTTTGCCCCAAAACTCCAATTGAGGGATTGGAAATGCAGAAAAGCACATAAATCAATTATTTCCCAACATTTCTTGGGCTTTTTCTTTTATTTTCCGACAAATGAGCTGGCTTCTTGGCCCCTGGATATAATTTATGGCCAGAGATGTGCGTGTGCAATAATCGTAAACTGAATAAAGCCCGAAACATACCATATACTATATACACTAGCTGTTTATAGTTGACATGTCGGTCGAAATAATAATAATAAACACAATCTAGCAAATTGGGCACAATTTGCGCTTTCCACGCCAAAGATTGAGATGCCTGGTTCTTGGCTAGCTGGGAAAGTGCATCGCCCATCGCCTTTGTCTACAGATTTCGGCTGCCTCGGCGAATGTAAAATTATTTAAGATTTACGATGGCATGTCATGCCGACTGCCTCTGCCTGCCTGCCTGCCCAAGACTCATTAATGACAAACAACAAAATAATACAAAAAGCAAAGCCACAGCAAAGCAAACAATGGGCTCTTCTGGCTCTGCTCTGCTTTTGCTTTGCTCTGAATGCCCGAGTGTTTGTTGTTTTGGGTCAAAAACACACACACACTGCGTCCCGCGATCAAAATAAGTTTCCACATATTTTTAGCACACATTCAGGTGGCCTTTCCTAGCGCCCTGGGAGATTGTGGGTCACTCGGGTGCCCAGATTCTCTGATTCTCCGGTTTCTCGGCTTCTCGATTTCGATGATGACAAGTTGCGGGGGCCGAGGGCCAAGGTTTGGCTCCAAGTGAGAAGATCAAAACAAATTACGTAATGCCTAGAAAAATGCTACCTGAAAGCTATCGTCTTTCAGTGCAAGGGGAAAAAATAAGAAAACTAACTATGGAGGCAAAGTAAAGAGGGATTTTTACAAGTTTAATAGTATAAAAATATTATATAAATAAATTAAGGGAAGTAAACGAGTCTAAGATTTACAGGTAATCTCTCAGGAGAAAGAAATAGATTAAAGTGGCTAGATATGAGAAAATAAATAACAAATTTATTTTTAATATTGCCTAAAAAATAGCTATGACTAAAATATAAACTATTTACCTCCTTTAAAAGGCTAGATTTTAGCAATAAAATAAAATTTGGCAACACTGGTGCACTGGTGGTTACACTCTGTGCATACTAAGCGTGTGCCGGCAGAGGACGGGCTGAGATTTTAGCCTTCTCGCGGCTCAAGGCTTTGGGCTCCACTGTTTTGTAATTATTTTTTAATAAGTTAAGGAAAGTTAGAAGGCTTAGGATCTCTCTTGTTAGTCTTAGTCAAGAAAAAAAATTATTTTGAATGTAATTTATAAATTGTGCGCGTGCCGGCAGACGGTGGGCAGAGAAATTTGCCTTCTCGCGGCTTAGGGCTTTGAGCTATACTGTCTTAAAATTATTTTAAAATAAGTTTAGGAAAGTTGGAGAGCTTAGGAATTACAGGAAATCTCTCTAGTTAGTCTTAGTCAAGAAAAAATATTATTTTGACTGTTATTTATAAACTTTTCCGTCCCTTATCCATCGTAACTCTTTTTTATAATCCCCTTTAAAATCCCTTAGGCCGCTGCTCGACATCAGTGTCCGTATCTGGTGAAGCGGTACGAGAAGGAGTTCATCAACCAGGGAGGAGACAACGCCTGGCTGGGCGGCCTGGACTTTATACCCGCCAAACTACGTGCCATATACGATATCAATAAAATATTAGCCCATCGTCCCTGGCTGCTGCGCAAGGAGCACATCGAGGTGGGTACATCTGTGGCTCTGGCTCTGGCTCAACTGAAACTTTAATGGATCTCTCTCTTCCTTGCAGCGGCTTACCAAGGGAAAGAACAGTTGGTCGCTGTCGGAGGTGGTGCACGCCATGGTCCTGCTCTCGCACTTCCACTCGCTCTCCTCCTTTGTCTTCTCCTGCGGGCTCACCCAAAAGCTGGATAGCCTGTCCAGCCCCAAACTGAAGAGTCCGCCCGTGCTGGTGGCGTCGTCCAATGAGCCGGGCATCCCCGTCATTAACATCACCGCCAACACTCCGATGGATCCCCAAAAAACGGTGCTGGCCGAGATATCACTCAACAATGCAGAGCCGGATTACAATAGCCAGACCGCATCGGGCAACAATGGGGGCGGAGTGGGAGTGGGAGGAGGAGCCGGAGGAGGAGTAGGAGTCCATGCCAATGCCACTGCAGTTGGACCCGGTGCCGTGGCTCTCAATGGATATTTGGGTAAGTGAATGGATGCACGGTATTCTTTTTTGTTTCTTGTTATTCGATACACTGGAAATTGAGAGGAGTTCCATATAGTGAAGTTTTGGAAGCTCTCTGAGAGTGAATCTAAAAAAAAACTCTTTCTTGCTGGCTACTGAACGAAACTTTTAAGCTGTTGTTGCTGCCTTGCTTGTACATTGCAGTCAAAATGTGAGAGAGAGAGTGAAAAAATATAGGAGACAGGCGCGAAACGGAACTAAAAGCATTCAAAGCTCTTTTACAGTGCAGCTAAGGAAAAGCTCTCTCTTGTTCCTTACTAAACGGATCTTATTCGCTGTTGATGCTGCGTTGCTTGTACATTGTAGGCAAAGCGTGGAAAAGGGAGCTAGAAAGAAATAGGAGTCAGCCCGAGACGGATCTTGAGATAGAGTCCTTGAAGTGAAAGCTTACGTAGCAGCTAAGAATAAATACTTCTCTGAACGGAACTTATAAGCTCTTATTGCTACTTTGCTTGTACAGCGCAGGCAAAGCGTGGGAGAGGGAGCGAAAAAGAGATAAGAGTCAGGCGCAAAAATTGCTCTCTAATTTAACGCGAGAGTGGAATAGGGAAGACCCTAACTGAGCGGCTTCCACAGACTTTTGCAAACTTTTAGTGAACAGGGAACCTTCCCTAGGGGGCTTTTGTGTACTTCCCTTAAATTCCTGTAAAAGCACTATCTTCCACCTCCTTTTAATTAATCCAACTCCATTTCGAATGGATTTGCAGCCACGGCCCAGCAGTTGCCGCAACAGCACGGCATCAGCGTGGAGGCGCTAATGGAACGCATGAAGGTGCTGTCCCAAAAACAGGACGAGTGCAGCGAGGCCGAGCTGAGCAGCCGCTTCCAGAAGGTGGAGCAGCAGAACGCAGAGCTGCCGGCCGTGGCCCCAGAGGTGGTCGTTGCCCTGCCAACGAATCTATCCCATTATGTGGACGATGCCGGCTTCATTTACCAGGACTTCGCCCGACGCGGCACCGAAAACATCAACACGTTCCGCATTCAGGACTACTCCTGGGAGGATCACGGCTACTCGCTGGTGGATGGGTAAGGTCCATTGTTCTCATTAGGAATTTGCACTGAGGGCAGACTATTTTCCAGACTCTACAACGACGTGGGCACTTATTTGGATGAGAAGTTTCGGGCGGCCTACAATCTCACATACTGCACCATGGGCGGCATCAAGAACGTGGACACGTCCAAGTTCAGGCGGGCCATTTGGAACTATATACAGTGCATCTATGGCATACGCCACGATGACTACGACTATGGTGAAGTGAATCAGGTAATCTCTTACTAAGAAGCCTTTATTATCTCTTACTAAGAAGCCTGCTTTCTGAGTAGCTCCTCGTGCGCCCCCTGAAGATGTTTATTAAGACAGCCTGCTGCTTTCCCGAGCGTATTACCACCAAGGATTATGATAGTGTGCTTGTCGAGCTGCAGGACAGTGAAAAGGTAGGTGGAGGGAGTCCTCCCACACTCGCTTATATCCATTAATCGTTCTATTATCTCTGCTGTATAGGTTCATGTGAATCTAATGATAATGGAAGCCCGTAATCAGGCCGAGTTACTCTATGCTCTGCGCGAGATAATGCGCTATATGACTTGATCTCATTAAGTGAATAAACACACACGTATATATTACACGCCCACACACACATTACACCCTACACACACATACATGCATAAAACATTTTGTTATTTTGAGAGCGCATCGAAAACAGCGAAAAGAACGGAAGCGGAAATCGGAGATAAATAAATGTTGCTTTTTAAACTCAAAGCATGCTTTTTAAACTTACATAGACAACAAAGTAGTGTCCACTTTTAAAATGAATATCGGTGTAAATGCAATTAATGTGAAACGATTTAACTATTCAATTAACAATAGTCTGTGTCTATGGTTAGCCAACATGCAAATTAAACAATTTAACAATTAAATCACACAAAAGCAGAAAATACTTGTTACACTAAGCCCGTCTGAGCTCTGTCTGTCTGTTTCTTTTCGTGAATGTGCAAGCAATAATCACTGTACATATGTATTATGTTTTGTTTAATTATTTTAGCGAAATAAATACAATTTTTATTTTAATTACCCAACTTTGGTTTTATTCTTTCCCTCTTCGCTTCGTTTTTTTAAGAACACAAAATACAGGTGATTCGAATCCTCGAGCTTTTCACTATACAGAGATAATAAGTATATAGTAAATATAGTAAATGTCTATTTTGATAGCCTTTAAACGCCACTAATCACTGACTGTAAGGTTCGCCTAGCATTAAGAAGGTTTTAAGCATTCAATGTTGAAGTTATTAAATGTAATATCCATTTTGGGTAATAAGGCCTAATATTATCCAAGCATATATACTATATATAATCAATATACACAAAGACAGAACTAAGAACTAAGAATTTAATCGCAAATATACGAATTTAAACTTTTAAATATAAGGTACACCTTGGATAGGGAAACAAACTTAAAGGCAGCTTTCCTAACCAGAAAAAAAGTGGTTCCTCTATAGAGTGAAAGTTCTGTAAAAGTGGGCAAGGAATTGTTTAAGACTAGGTTTCTTTCGAGAATATATAAGAAATATAATTTAAATAGTTTTGTTAGTAAATTGCGATTTAATTTCTGTTATTTGGTCTTTTGGTTGTACTATCTTTTGGTATTTAGTTTAAAAATAAGTTTATAACTTGCATTTTATGAAAAAAAAGTATTTAAACCTTTAATCTTTAGTTCCTGATTAGGCATTTTAATTTATTTAATTAAAAATATATAAAATGGGATAAAACTCCTCGAAATACAAAGGGTAGACCTGGGATAAATGTGGTGACAAACCGTAGGGTTTATAATTTAGTTAAAAATTATTTTGGAACTAGAATTTTTTGTATATATTTATATAAACATCCTTGTTTTTTTAATCCCTGTGAAAATATTATTAATTATTTGATTGAAAATATATCGAAAAGGATAAAACTTCTCTAAATACAAAGGCTAGACCTTGGAAAAATATTGTGACAAACCGTTGAGATTATATTTTCGTTTAAAAATAATTTAGAAACTTGAATTTGACTAAAATTATTATTTAAACATCCTTGTTTATTAACTTATTAACTCCTCTGTTAATATTATTATTAATTCGATTAAAAACCAAGCCAAAGTGCTAAAACTCCTTGAAATACCTAAGCTAGACCTAGGAAAAATTTTCTAACCCACCGTAGAGATTATAATTCTGGCAACTTAACCAAAATCTGTAACTAAGTACTTATTTCTGTACTTATTTTCCCTATTTTCCATAACGAAAATGTACGATCTTAGCCGAGGTCCATCTATCGCTTTACCAAGAAATCAATTGTTTCAATGTGTACCTATTTGCATTTATGTATTGCTGACATTTTGGTCGCGACATTGTCGAGCTGCAGGTTTCGCATGAAATCCAAACGAACTAATTAAGCAAAAAGGTCTAACGACAAACTATACTTAAAAATAGTTTAGTAAGATGTACATTTCATACTGAAAGGATACTGCTCGAATATAGCCAAGGAAGGTAGAAAACCCTTTTTTGTTAATTTATTGTGTAGATTTCCCCGAAGCACATCCGCTCACGGTTGTGCGTAGTCCTAAGCCTAGCCAAGTAAGTTGCAACTGGAGAGAAAAGTCATGACAAACCATTTTTTTCTCTATTTAAAAAGTAAAAACTAGTAGGCACTAAGTACGATTTTAGTGCTTCGTGCAAAAAAACCAAACAATTGTTCACAGAGGCCAATCAAGCGAGTTAGATCCAATTGTACATAAAACTAACTAGCTATGGCGGATTCAAAGATGTGATTTTACCGAATATATATACACGCACATGTATTCCTTTGCAAATAATCAAGTACATACCACACGTATATATATTTGGCGCTAGGCATAATGCATACACACGGCTTGCCGATTTAGTTTAGTATATTCTTGCATTGGAACGTCGAGTGCAACTTAAAGGTGAAACACGATTTTATTTCCATTTACAATGGCTCAAAAATGGCTGTGTAAACATGGCGAAAGATTAACGAATTTAAAGGGAGTGTCAATAAGGAAAAGGCAATGCAATTGCAATTGAAACGGAAACGGAAATAAACTTACGGAAAGCCCACTTAAATGTTGGAATTAGTACTAGCTTTCTTTCTTAAGAATGCTACATTTTGGTAGAATTAAGCTTAAAGGATATACATTTTAGTGGTAGAGCTGTAAAAACATCGATAGTGCCCTTACTCGATATTTTTCGTAGTGATGGTCCATCGATACTATCGATACTTTCGACAAAATGAAATAGGTAAAAAAAATGTTATTTTGCTTAAGATAAAATGGCATAATTTATATTAGATTTGATGTATTAAAAATAATTAAAGAAATTTAATCACAAAATTAAATAAAAAAGTTTTGGTCCTTAAGAAAATAAGAATGTATGATTATATTTATTTTTAAATTACATTTATTGGCAAAAACTTGTACATTTTATACGAACGCGATTTATCGATGGTGGAAAAAAAAAATCGATAGTGACGTGGAGCACAGCAACATCGATAATATCGATACAATCATCGATAGTTTTACAGCTCTATTTAGTGGTTTTTGTGAAGCTGGAAATATAAATGTATCCGTCGAATTTTTGATGTCTAACATAATCAAGATTTAAAAACTTTTAGTCGAATTAGAAAAATGGTTGATGATCAGCCAAGAGAGCACCATTTAAAAATCATAAAAGATTGACAAATACGAACTTAAACTAAATCTAAAATGGTGAAAGAATTTACACATAAATAACCGAAAATACATATATTTACTAATGAATGAGACTTGTTCTATGAGATAGATCAGTCTAACTGCGATACCCATGATTCTGACTGCTTTTTGGAGAACCTAATCTCCCCTCTCCTAAATAATATAAAATAATTCAAATACAATTATAATCGATGTTTTTAACCTCTTGGTGTTTGGTGTTTAATAAAGGAAGCCACGAAAAAAGAGCCACTGTTGTGTTGTAAATAATATTGGGCATATATACATGTTTTATTCACTTTAGATATATATATATAATTTATAAACGTACCATTTCAGTATTCTTTCCATTATTACAATTAATTCTCAGTTACTTAGATTGATTTGTTAATTTAGTTAGTTAAGAAGTTGCTTTCGGTTAAACTTAAACTTGAGTGGGGTAAAGTATTATGGTTAAAATACAACAAGTTCACTTCTGATATGGCGACAAAGATATTAATTAGGAAACCTTCACTTTTTGCTTTTTAATTATTGGTCCAACGCAGATGGTTTAATTTTTGAATCAATGCAAAATATGCTACATTTGAAATGATTGTTTTGGCTTAGCTCATCGAATTCATCGCAGCTCCTCAGCTTTGAGAAGTGGGATTCGACTTGGCCCGAGTTCGTTATATAATATAAAAAGTTCCGATATATTATGGTTATTGCAATGTTCAACATCTAGGCACAAAATATATATATTGCTTCTCAATTGGATATGAAAGTTATTGCATCGCAAATAGTCAAAATAATAATACGTTAGGAATCATCGTTGTTCGAAGCTTGAAATGTCTATGTGGGCGCCACTCGCTTCGCAGGCGAACCGCTGCTCATTAGGGCCGCCTCCTTGGCCCGCTCGTGCTCGTCCTGGAAGAAGATCTTGGTGATGACCACGTCGCCGGTGCTCAGCGTCTGCGACTCGGCGTCTACCAGCTTGACCATTCGCTTCTCTCCCGTTCGGAGAATGGGCGTCACACTGCGCTCGCCCTGGCAGTTGCAGTTTTTGATGCTAAGGAATTAAATATAAATAATAAATGTAAATAACTTTAAAGTTTAAAATCCACAACTTACTTCCTGGACTTTTCCCTTATAATTTGCAGATTTTCGGTAGTCGCAATACTCGAACCCAGCTGCTCTTGCATTGAGTTTGAAGCTATAATCTGCACAAAATAATATTATAAATTAATCCGCTAGGAAACTATCTCAAAGATACACTAACTTGTTCGCAAGGCAACGAGGTTGCTGTCGTCAGTATGGCTTCCAGCTTGTCTATACGCGCTATGCGATCCATGGACTTGTTCTGGAGTATCTCCTCCAGCATTTGCATGGACTCAGTCAGGCTGGGTGGCTCCGAGCTGAAGCGGGGCGAAAAGGTGCCCGACAAAGAGTTGTCCGAGGGCACAGAGTCCAGGCTGGGGAATGTGTCATTCTCATTGGGCTCCGGCTCGTCCTCGGAGTCACTTTGGTCTCTGATAAGGCATACATTTAATTACATTTTGATTAATAATTCAGCTTAATAAACTCACTTGCTGGGATTGCCGGCCGACTCCATTTTCTCCAGCTTCTTGGCCACCTTGTAGTAGCCCTTAAGGCGCTCCTTCTCGTCCTCCGTTAGGTCCATGTAGCTATTCGTTAATTTAATAAAATTAAAAATTTAATAATATTTATTAGTAACTTACCGCAACAGCCTTATCTCCCTGTTGGAGAGCACAATGCTCTTGCTGGTCTGGGCCAGCTTCTGCTTGAGATCGGACACCTCGGTGCTGACCTTGCGCTGCTTCTTGCGTATCTTCACCTCGTTGGGCTTGATCTGCATGAGTATCTGCTCGGTGCACAGCTCCGAGAAGAGTTGCCTATTCTCCGGCCTGATCTGCCGCGCCAGATTCCCAAACAACTGATCGTGGATCAGCACCAGCACATCCCCCGCCGCGTACAGCATCATCTCCCGGGTCAGCGGTCGCTTGGCCCAGAACTTTTGATCCCTCCGATAGATCTGCTTCAGTTGATCCTTGATGGGGTTGCAGGGGGCGTTGTACTGCTCGCACAGCGAGTTGAGCGATATGTACTTGGCCTTGTACACCTGCTTGCCGCTCTCCTGGAACTGCAGGATCGCATGCGCCGCCTGTGTATCAAAGACGTTCCTTAGCAGGATGCCGAACTGGAGATACAGGTTGGCGGCATCATTGCGACAGTCGTGGATCACCTTGATCACCTGATCATGCTCCAGCACGGTCTTCAGGCCGCCATCGGTGACCATGGCCGGGCAGGACTGGACGTCGAACAGGAAGGCCTCGCCCCGCCCAGTGCCAATCTCGATGAGGGTGATCTCCCCCTTGAGGCCGAGATTGATGCCCTCGCAGTCCAGGGAGACGACTATGTTCTCGTTCTTGGACGCGTACTTGAGTATGATGTCGGTGACGAACACCGATTGCTTGACATTGGCTATTACTGTGGTGTTTTGCAGGACCTTGATCTTCCAGGTGTCGCCGACAAAGTAGCTGTGACTAGGTGAGTGGTTGTTGGCATTGTTTGGAGTTGAATTCGCATTCGCATTGGAGTTGGAGTTGGAGTTTTGGTTCGTTGTGGAATTGGCTACGGAATGCACGGGACTGGCGTGCGGGGAGCTGAGCTGCTGCTGCTGGTTGGCCAGCGACTGCTTGTCCTTCTCCAGGTTCTCAGCTAGGGTCCTTATAACCAGGGTATTGATGCGCTGCTTCAGGGTTTGGTTCACGCTGTTCATGCGCTGCTCCGAGGGATTCTGTGGGAGGAGAGGCTGCTGCTGCGGCGACTGCTGCTGCGACTGCTGCTGCGACTGCTGCTGCTGGAGTTGCTGTTGTGACCCGTAGCTGCTGGTGTTCGCACTGGGATAGTTGTTCTCGCACAGGTTCTCCAGCTTCAGCTCCGACATGGGCACGTAACTGTCGAAGCCAGAGCTGGGCTCCGATTTGGGCTGCCCAAAGCCCGGACTCTGACCCATTACATTGGAAACGGGAGCATTCAGCTTGAAGTTGGGGGAAGCTATGCTATTGTTGTTATTATTGGTGCCATTATTATTGTTGTTCGTGTGACCATTACTACGCAGCGCCGGCGATTGCAATCTCTGCTGCACGGCACTGATGGGTCCACCTCCTCCTCCTCCTCCCACCGACTCCTGCCTCCGATTGGCATCATTATTGTTGTTGAGCGCATTGAACTGCTCCCGGGTCTGGGCCTGGGCCTGCTGGATGTGCGTGTCACTGAGCTTGGGCTTCTGCAGCAGCGTGACTAGATTGGCCTGGATGTGAAAGCAGTCGGCAAAGAGCTTCAAGAATGAGCTCAGGTCGCCCGGCGTCTTGAACATGCGCAGCCACTGGTCCTGCGGGAAGTTGGTGGTCAGCAGATGGAACAGCTGGTCCACCAGCAGCGGTCCCTTGACCTCAATGCACTGGGCAAAGAAATCGAGCATTTGCTGGGTGCCCCGCGTATCGATGTTGGATTGGGGTAGATGGAGGCGATCCCGCGCTGGAAGATCCGTCATATTCTCGCAGCCCACCAGCATCACATAGTCGTCCATCACCTTGAAGGTGTCCGTGTGCTTCGCGAGGAAGTCGGTGAACTCCTTGATGTGCTGGCCTGAACAAGAGATTAGCAAGGACTCTAAGGAATTTATTAGGAATTAGTACCTGATATGTGCCTGACTTGGGGCGATGCCTGTGACCGGTGGCCGAGCAGACTCCGCACAGGCACCTCCGCCGCCGCTCCGTACTGCAGCATCTTGTTCTTGAAGTAGTCTTTAGCCTCTTGGATGTAATCCCGCTTGCCGCCGCCGCCGCCCTCGTCCGCATTGGTGTGCTGGTACGCGTTCACCTGCACATAATCACCGTCGACCAGAAATATTGATGGGTATTGGGCGAGGAATTTCTTCAGACCTGTCAGACGAGCAAGGAGTGTCAATTATAATTAGGAAGGGCCATTAGCGGCGGCTTTATCCCCGGAGTGAGTGGTTAATGCAGTAAAACTGTTGCAGCCACAAAACCTAATTAATTTACCCTTTTAATGTGTCAACTCTTGGAAATTGCGGCAAGTAAGCCCTAAGTACTTATTGTAGTTGATTAATTCGCTGGAATAACTATGGTCTCGACATAGTTGCAGGTCTTGCGAAAAGTTTTCCCTTCTTCTTTTTATCAGCGGGCCACATGTGCCCGGATTCCCATAATTAACAACAACATTGTTTAATCGCATAACCATCAAATGACGACGAGCTACACATTCATCCGCATGTGCATACCTATATCTACATATGAATGAATAATCATCATGTGTGTTTTGTGTATCCAGTTTCAAATGTTTGTTGATTTGGCTTTGTAAAGTTGGGGAAAAGTTTCTGGATTCAAAGTTGGCTTACAATTACATAAATGAGGGAAGGACTGCCTGGGATTTGACACTGGGAAAAATGGAGTTCGAAACAATGTGGAAATATAATTTTTTAACATTTTTGAATTAATATCTTCAATTACTCTAAATCAGTTTAGCTCTGAGTTAGGCATTCGGTGCCCATCCCTGCTTTACTCAAAATTGTCGCCATTAAATATAGAAAAAATATAAGAAATTAACATTTTTTAAATAATATTTTTAATTATGTTAACAACCCTAGCTTTATTAATAGAAATTATAGAAAATTTCCAATATTTAACTGCTCAGTTTAGCTCCAAGCTTTGCAGTCGGTGCCCAACCCTGCTTTACTCAAAATTCTCGCCATTAAATATAGAAAAAATAAAAGAAATCTTCAGCTTTTCAAAAATAACAATTACTAGAATTGGAAACAGAACGAAAATGAATGTTGTTACCATTAAGAAATTATGATACAAAAAAATCTTACCTCGAGGGGAATAGGAACTTATACTTCCCAGAGTTTTGCCTTTATAAAATAATTTTTTAATTCAAGGCTGTTCTTAAAATATTCGTTTAAAAACTTGCACTTTTCAAAAAACTAATAAACACAAATTACAGACCACCAAATTATGAAACTATGGATTTAAAAACATTTATAGATAAATTTCCACCATTTTCACTGAAATGTCACTCTCTGTATAAATATCAGAATACATTATTTATCTTATTTATTATTTAAAAAACATTTATAGTTAATTTTCCAGAATTTCCACTGAAATTTCATCCTCTGTATAAATATCAGAATACAGAACATTTGAAAACCCTTTTCCCCAGTGTATTTTCCCGAGCCGAATGTGAAAAGTGAATGCACTCAAGCCTTGCAGAGCGACGGAGCGAACTAGCGAACCATTTATTTGATAAATCAGGTCATAGTTGCTGACTGACTGCTGCCGCCAGCCCAAAACGGGACACCCGGCGACGGAAGCCTGCCCCCGCCTGCCACAGCCACATCCACCGTCATCAGCAATTGGTAGGAATGCGATGAGTACTCGACTACATATGTCTCATTGTATCGGTCCACCTCCCACCCAAAAAGCCGGGGGTCTCCATCTGCTGCTGTTCACCATTGTTTGGGTAATATGACGTGACAAGGCAGCTCTCGGAGATTGGAGAATTCGAGGGAATTCCGGGGTGGAGCGTAGTTGCGTGTCACACAATTTTTAGCTCCATAATGCCTGGGCATAAATTAATTCAATTGCATTTGACATAACTCAGCTGGAAAGTCGTCGGCGTCGCATAAGGAGATGGCGAACATTGATTAATCGAATCGGACGGACTGGTATTACGCAAGGTATCTCACAAGTCAATCGGAGGCGAGAGTAATCCCCGTGTAAGCATCTCGTTATCCCACTTTCCAAGCTGCCAAATGAGCCACAAAACTGACAAATGGCCAGTAATCCCCACAGGATCGAAATAAGAATAAAAGGGCAAAAGCCAAATCCTTTCGAGCGTAATTCAATTTTATGTTTACTTAGAGAAATTGAAATTTGTGGAATGGAGCTCGGGTCACAACTGACGGCGCCGCAAATCGAAGTTCATAACATTTCAATATTAATATTTATCGAAGGCCCCGAATATGTAATGCTAGGCGCAAATATACGAAAACACAGCACTTGGCGAGCCAATATTTGTCTGTGTGCCTAGCCGCATTTCTTGGCAAGCAAACATTTTTGGCTACACCTTGCTCGCTTCCTTCCCCCGAGTAAAGCACAGGTGTTGTGGGGTTAAGAGGGTGGCAGTGCCATGGTGCCACATTTTACGGCTCGACCCACTTGGACACATTTCTTCTTCCTTTTTCGTTTTTTTTTTTTTGCGGTGGCAATTTTCAAATGCACCGAGCAGGAGGGACACTCGCCATAAATTTATGTATATTTATGCCTCTGCGCTTATTGAAGAAAAACGGTAACGAAACCGAAAACATTTCCCCGAGATGTTGTGAATCGAAATGTAAGTGAATACTCGGGGTAAAGGGTTATGTCTGGCCGTAAACTCGGGATTTTATGGCTCACATCATCGGTGGCTGGAACTGGAGAAATGGCTACTTTAAGGAGGAAGCTGAAAGTTCCTTGCCTTCATTATAGACTCATTAGTTTCAACCCCATTTTACAGGGTTTCAACGTCAAACGATTCACAATCAATTAGAAACAAGTGGCGTCAAGGTTCGTAAAGTATTAGTACTCACTTTTAGACTTGTTTAAAAAATACTTGGAGTAATTAAGTAAGTCATGACTCAGTCGCTGGAATGCAAGGCACACTTATTAAAGATTCTTAACAGAAATTGTAAGCTGGAACTTTGTTCTGAAGTCAACTAAGAAATTTGATTTCGTTATAAAATCATTGCCTCTCCCTGTTTAAATTTCTCGGATAGTTAAAGTTCTTGCTAAGAAAATTTGGGATTCTTATCATTAACAGGCACCCGAACTCCCTGTTTAGTCTTTTCGGCTCGATAAAACAACAGCTGATTTCAGAAAGTTAACTGAAGAAGAAGAAAAGGCTTTACAGTTGCTTAAGTGGAACCAGCAGTAATTAAAGCAACCCTATGTTTGAGCTTTGCAGCAAAATTTGGTGCTTAACAGCTCTCTGTTATTTATTCTTGTTCCTATAAATAACAAGCGTTGAGAAACCCGATTAAGTTTTACGACAAGTTTGTCCTGTCCGGTTTTTACCCTTTTCGGACAATTAATAAGCTGGGAATTTAACAGTGATTTTCCCAATGTTAAAAGGTGAATATAATTTGAATAAATCATTATATTCATCTATTTGCGCTTCTCTAAAATATCAAGTTAAAATCATTTCCCTTGATTTCTAAATTACTGTAATCTAAGCTATTTCCAGAGCTAGATTTACAGCAAAAGGGGTAAAGACCCAAAGCCACGACTTCATTAGAGCCCCATTATTACCCCCTTTAAAAGACATCCTGTCAAACAATTCCCAATGAATTAGAAACAAATGTCGCGACTCTCACAAATAATGAAAAGCAAATTTGCTCACAAGCTAAAATAAAATGTTTCGCCTTTTGCAATTAATGTCAAAAATCAATGCGACTCACTCCTCTTACCCCCAAGATTTGCGTTGAGAAAGCCAAAGTTAAGTAAAGCATAAAAACCTTGGGTGAGCGCACGCAATGCCTGGAAACTCCGTGGGATTGGTGGGGGTTAAGCAGCACCGGCTGGCAGGCGTTAAAGGATTTCCTACAGTCGACAGTAAAATCGTTAAATTTACGACAATGTCAGGGAATTGAAATGCGTGTCGGAAATGCAGAAGAAGAAGGCCCCCGAAGTGAAATGAGTTCCTTTCCCCTGACAGATCGATCAGCTAATCATTTGCAGACAAGTCAATAGTACATAGTATAATATGTTAGTTGGCTTTGACAGTTTATGCCAGTTGCGAGTGCTTTGGCTTTGGCAATCGATTACGCAAAGCGAAAAATAAAATAAACACACGCTCTGAGCTCTGAAAAAAATAAAAACAGTTGCGAACCTTTGCTTAAAAGGCCGGGTCTGTTTTGGTATGTGTGTTGTGTTAGTTTTGCTATTTTATTTGTTATTTTTTCAACTTTTTCTCTATGCTTTTTTTTTTTTGCTATTTTGTGTGCGCAATTATTTGAAGCCGCTGGCAACTGAAAATGGCAAAACGATAAAGGGGCCTAAATGGTGGGTCGTGTTTGTTTGCCTGTCCTCGTTGGCCGTTAAATTAGCAGCGAAATTTAAGTTGGTCATAAACGAGGGCACAGCTCTTTAAACTAATAGAATTTTTGGGCAGCATTTAAATTTCGTTTCTCCCCGACTAAAAAGAAAATGACTCTTGACGTTAATTTCCCAGAAATGCTAGCCTCAATGGCCGAGAACCCTCATCAATCGCTGGGGAATATGCATGAGAGGGCACACACACAGCACACACACTCCATCGCCTATCACCTCCATTTATTATTGAAGCAACAAATGGATATGGAGTCCCTAGAATATCATGCGATTTTATTGAAATTCAATTGAACATTTTTGTCACGTAATCGACACTTTTCTATTACAAAGTTTCCGTCTTAGCCCCAACCCAACCCTTCCCATTCCCCCGTTTTTCCTGGCCAAACAAACCACATAATAATGGTCGGCATCGATGGGTTTATTGTGGGCGGCATTCGCCAGGGTATAAACGCCATCATCCCGGCGGCTTTAACGCTTTATAAGTTGAGCAAACAACACGTTGACAAAAACTGAAGCAGCATAAAATATGTTTATAGGATTTTGGGTCACCAGGGAGCCGACCCAGGCCAGCCAAGGGGGTTTTGGGTTGACCCCTGACCGCTGAGCGCCTTATCACCTATTCGATAGAGGCTTACTATTATATCTAACCGGGCATATCTGACGCTTTTCTATTTATAAACCCTTGCCTTGACATTTCCCATTAATATCGGAACACAATCCCAACTGTGATTTGCGTGTCAGCCGCATATTTCCCCAGGAACTTCCACAAAACTCTGTCTATTGCGTTCTTCCTTGCCAAAAAACTAAACTAAACTAAATCGTGCTCTTTAAGCCATAGATTAAAATTATTTTAGCGAAAAGATTACTTGGCACCGGTTTTGCTTAGTTCAAGTAAAAACGATTTGTTTTGGCGGGGCAGAGTCACGCACATGTGTGAAAATCGACAAATGCGATAAACATTTTGTTAAATGTTTATTTTCTTGTATTGCAATTAGTGCAGTCACTGAGTGTGGAAAACAAAAGGAATAATTGCAATTAATGTTGGGTGCGCGTTGTGACAAATTCAAGGGGTGACAGAAGAGAGAACCTTGAATAAATGCAGGGCATTTTAACCTCTGGTTAAGATACATTTTTAAATATTCCTTAGAAGAATTTTATACATATTTAATGAGTTTAATACCAATTTCCCATTTGAAAATATTGAGAGAAGAATTTTTGACCATTTAAGGCACATAAATTATGTTTACAGGTAACCTCTGGTTAAGGTATATTTTATAATATAGAATAAATCATTATTCCTTAGAACAATTTCCTATTTTAACATATTTCCCATTTTAACATATTGAGAGAAGAATTGTGGACCATGAAAGGTATATAAATTATTTTTACAGGTTTAACCTGAGGTTAAGGTATATTTTAATATAGCAAACTACTAATAATTTAAAAAATGTTTAAACCCATTCTTAATTTGTAAATAACGAAGGGAAAGAGACAAAATTTGAGGAATGAAAGATATATAACTTTATTATTTTTCCTGATATAACCGAAGGTTATACTTATAGTTTAACAAATTGAGGTATTCATGATTCCTTGGAGCAACTTCCTTATTTTGAAAAGTGTTTAAAGCCTTTTTCCCATTATAAACCATTAAAAATTAAACTGTTTCTCTTTTAACAATTCATCCTTAATTTCCGAATTTAAAAGAAACACCTACCCCTTAAATATTCCCACATAAACAAGCTCTTAAACATCAAGATCTTCATGATTCCCGAGGAGTTAAATGATTTGCTATTAAGCCCCACCTCAGCATTGAGCGTTGTAAACAAATGTTTGCCATTTCCTGTCCCCGCCCTTTTTCCATCTTAACCCTCCTCTCCTTCTTCACGCATGTGAGAACATCAAACAAATGTCTTCACATGCATATCTGAGAGGCTGAGGCAAAGGGAAAGTGCAATGCACCTTCCCAACAAAAACAACAACTACAGCTCGCCGCGTTAAGTGGAACCTATTTTTAAAAACCGAAAGTTGTTTGTTGCGGCTATTTTTAGTCGCTAGTCGGGAGTAAACCATGCATTTTGATAAATGGCGCACCATGAAGTTGCTGTCGATGTGCCGAGTTGTCAATGGAAGTACAACACGTGTATGTGGCGGAGAGTCTCAAGTTTTTTCCAATGTTTTTCCACAGACTAGTTGTAAACTAATACCCAATACTATACTACAAAAAAACGAAGGGGAAAAAGAAGGTGGAGGAAAACCAACGAAACCGACAACAACACGTGCATTATCGATTGCAGCCTGGCGTCTGCAATGAAAAGCCATAAACCCTTGGCATGTTTTTGTGGTTTTGGCATTGAGATCAACTGGCAAATGGAAGCTGGGACTGGGCGGACTCCCCTCTGGCAATGGCAATGGAAACGGCAATGACATGTACACTTGGACGTCGAAGGCAAAACAACGACGAATCATCGACTATGACAAACAACGCCGACCCGCAGGTGCACCAATATGTTTGTTCGGTTATGCGAACAAGAGTCCAGTACATGTAGCTTTCCACCGCACACACACGTTTCCAATTTCCCAGGCTCTCTCGGGCCGGGGCGACATTTTAAATGAGAGAGCTGATTGAATGGGATTTGATTTTCAATCGAATTTCTCCAACTCGTATTTAGAGTCGAGTTTTTCTTCGGTAGAGCAAAGCAAGTTTAAGGGGAACTAATCAATGGCTCAACTTTGAAGCTTATAGTTAAGTTAGCTTTGGGTTCGACTAACTTAATTAAATCTATTGAGATTTGGTAATCAATTATCAAGAGGAACTTGGGTTGACTTTCATATAGAAGTAGGGCTCTTTCAGCCCCTCGTTCATGACTTAAAGGAAGGTTTTTGTTGTCAGGCTTCTAGCTTTAAAATGAACTAAGAAAATACGAAATCTTTCAAATTCTAAAGGATATCTTCTAAGTAAAATCTTAATTTTTAATGGCTCATCTTTTTGAATATTTACTGCATTTTAAGATAGTTCTTAGAGTAAATTCCCACTTTCTTTTTGAACTCACCCGACTGACTGCCACCGGCGATCTGACGCATCTCCTTGGTGAACTCCTTGTTGCCAAACTGGCAGGACAGATCGTGGACGGTGCGGGGCTCGCCCTTGTCCAGCAGCCGCTCCAGGAAGAAGAGCAGCGTCATGTTGCGTGCCATCTCGTACTCCATGGACTCCATGGTGCTCTCAAGGTTCTCCCGCCTGACGATATCCACCGGCAATTGCTGCTGCTATCTCCTTAATTATTAATCCACGCAAATACGTCACGTCACGTTCACGTCGCGTTGTTTTTTTTTTATTTTTTTTGTCGGCGGCTATCTGCAAAAGGGGGCAAGAGGAAGAGCGTCAGTGTGTGAGCGAGGTGAAATGGCCAACACTTATGCAATGCGCCAAGAAAGCTGGCCAAAAGCTAAGCGCTCAGGCGATGTCGGACGGCAAGAAAGCAACAACTAGCAAACCGCAGACACATATTAGTCAGTTGAGTTTCATTTCGTTTCGTTTCGTTTCTTTATTTATTTAATACATTTGCACTTTGCTCTGCCTCATCTCAGTCTCTATTTCTCTCTGGCTCGACACTTGTTTAATGCGACTGCATTGTTTTTGCCGCTCGCCTTGCACTCATTGAACAAATAAAAAAGCGGGGGCCATAAACTGTGTGTTCCTTCGTGAATAATTGAAACTGGAATAGACCACAGACCGAAGACCACAGACTCAGCGCACGTACGAAGGAGTTTACGTTTCAGGACCTGCGGCTCAAGTTTCCCAATATCCTTGCGGCATGTCCTTGCGCGCCGCTCGAACTCTTGAAAACAACTGGCGTGCCGCCCCCCATGGCACCATAAGTAGAAGGAAGTCTCGGCCATGGCATAATAAGTTTAAGGTGGTCTCTTCGGCAGCGCAGGCGTTCGGGTTTCAGTCCTTTATCGACCAAGTGCGTGTTGGCAGTTATTGAGGGGAAAGGTTGTGTGTGTAAAAAAATTCTTATGAAATTAACCCTTACGTGTGCAAAAGGAAAAAAATACTAGCTTGCTGACCTGACATTTAAAAATTTTAATTTATTTTAGAGTTAATATCAAAATTAAAGGACTATTTATATATTAAAATTATAGAAAACTTTAAATTCCTGCTAAGGGTTAATCCACACATTCTATTCTGCACCCTTTTAACCGCACTTATTGTTTGGATAAATTAGAGCTTTCTTTTTGCCAACAAAACTACCTTGTATTTATTCCACCATGCCATGGCCTCTGCTGCTGCGCTGCCGCCACAACATAAACACTGGCGAATTCGGTCAGCTGATTGCGGCGAACGCAGGAGACCACGCCACGGCGAATTCGAATCAGAGCTGCCAGTTTAGGTTAAGCTCTAATCAGAATTAAGGTTACAAAGGGGAAACGAGAAAATTATCCTGTTTTTTTGTTTAAAATAAGAAATTGTAGGATTGTCAAGCTACTAAATTACATATTAATATTATTGAAATAATATAAAATAAATGTATTTTTAATTTCATTATTTTTTAAAGAAAGTTCGCCCTCTCGAAGCTTGACTGTGTGTGAACGCGCCAATTGGAATTTGCATGGGATTAGTACCAATAAGACTCTAAGCACAATGGGATTTCGTTGGATTTTTAAAACAGATTTTCGGTGGGAAAAAAAGAAGCGATCAAAACTTGGCACCTCCAAAGAGGACCATGGCGTTGGCTATATATAACATGTTTTAATTTGTTTGTTGCTGCTGGCTCTTCTGGTTGGCATGTGAAAAGCAGAAAAAAGTGCCAACACTGCAGAACAGGTGATTGACACAGAAATGTGGATATGTGGAGAGAAGTGTAGATGTGCAGCGGAAATGGAAAATGCCAGCGCTCCCGAGAGAGTGCAAAAAGAAAAACAGCTTCTCCATTAAATTTACCTAAACAGAACTTGCCACTCATTATTATCCAACTAGAAAAGTTAGCAAAGCCAATAGGAACTGTGTTGGTGTGTTGTTCTATTGATAAGCCCAAAACCGTTGACAACAAATATGTATTGGGAACAGCGGCAGCAACAAAAACAAAAACAACAACACATTCCAAAGCACTTTGCTGTGTGTGTGAATGTCTCACAGGTAGCCGCCATACGGGTGTGTGTGTGTTCGATGTGTGCCTCTGTATGGGTGGCAAAACAAGAAACTTCACAGACATACCGATATAAAAAAAAAAAGAGTCTTATTAGCCGAAAGAGATAGCTACACACCGTGAGGGACAAGTGCAAGATGCGGTGGATAAAGAAAGGTAGAAACTATAAAAACGATAAAAATAATGAAAACAATAAAACGAAAGAAATAATAATATCTGCAGAGAAAACGCGCTAAAAATGTGTGGGGAAAGAAACGAGAGAAGAAAGAAGCTCTCAAAATATGCAAAGCAGAGAGAGAGGAAGAGAAATGGCGAAAAAAGAGCAGTTATAATTACCTGGCAGTTAATCCCTTGTTTTCCTTTCCTTCGCTGTTTGCTTAAGTGCACTTGTAATCTATATTTATATATTCGTAAATTGACACATACGCGATACAGATCCTCGCGTTGGGGATTTCTCACTAGCTTCTGATCAGATCAACGATCTCTAGCTTTATCTCTGACTTTAACTTTATCTATCCCGCTCTCATTCGCGTAATTCAATTAGGCATCAATTAATTTGCTCGCTTAACATTTTTTCGGCGCAATTAACCCAATACACTCGCAGAAAACTGCGACGAAAGCAGTTAGCTATTGCTTGTTGTTGTTGTAACTCACACACACACACACACGAGCGCGCTGGTCAGGTAGGTTACGTGTATGTGTTGGTTTGTAAGGCACTTCGAAGGCTTGTTAAAATTGTAAAAACCACTTGTTGCACTGCTCAAAAAAGGCACTTTTAAACAGCCGAACGCCGATGTCAATGGAATTCCGCCAACTCCGGCTGACGTCGCACGAAACGGTCACAATTGGCACGGGTTTTTTTATTTCTAGCGAGCGATTCGATGATGACAACGCGAAGAGGTATTAATACGGAGCGGAGGCGGCGGAGGCGGGTAAACACTAGAGGCAGTGTGGCCAGATGAAAATTTAGCTTTCCCCCTAAAAAATCTCAAAGAGTCGATATTTTCTCCTAAAAAATCCAGTCTTCTCTCTAAATTCAAATCAAGTAAAATACCAAAGAAACTCAAAACGCGTTTTTTGGCTTTCCAAACGAATGCGGTCACATTACAAAGACGTCATTTGCTTAGTCAAGGTTTCAACCCTGCACTGCTTGCCACCAAGCAGTGGAACTGCTTATCCGTTGAGATTTGAACTGGGCGCCAATATGGGAATAGTTGCCATAGCAAACTTTTGTTGTTGCGCCTAGAAACCAAAAAACTTAGTTGATATCCCTTCAGTTGCTTAAATTAAAGTTTTCAAGGCCTAAGACATGGATGTTACGGAATTCCTGAGCCGCACCGACCGCCGAAACCTCAAGTCCCAGATCGACTTTCAGGTGGCGCGAAAGATGCGGGAATGGTACCAGGATGTGGACAATCGTCGCATAAATCTGAGCCTGCTCCTGCAAGCTGAAGCCCTGCAAGAGGACGAGGAGATAGCGGGAATGTTGCAGGAGCAGGCCGATGAGGCTGAACGAAAACGACACGAGTGGATCGAAATGGAGCGGCTGAAGAGGGAGGAGGCCGAAAGGGAGCTGGTCAAAGTGAAGAAGCAGCAGAGGGAGATGTAGGAGAGCTCTTTAAATATTTTTAAATTGAAAATAACCCTAACAAACCTCCTTTTTATTAGTGAAAACTCCGAGGCCCATCGTCACATGCAAACCAGGGAAATCCTCTTGGAAACCAAACAAGCCCAACTCCATCAAATCGAGGAGAAAAAGGCTCTGAAGCGCCGGCAGGCCTGTGTGGAGGTCCTTTGGCAGCGAGTGTGGCAGAGACTGGACGAAAGACGGGCCCAACAGGAGCAATATGAGCTGCAGCTCAGGAACTTGATAGAAGGCAGATTCCAGGCCCAGAATTTGGACAGAGATCGGGAGCTGAAGGCCCAGATGGCTAAGGAAGTCCTCGACGATCAAAGGGAATGTTCTCAGAAGTGAGTATATGTACACAGAGAGAATTATGGGATCCGGAAATTCTCATTTTGAGTACGAATTGCTCTTAAATTAAGTAAATTTTGCACTTTCGTTGAGCATAAAAGTTCTCAAAAAACTTAATAAAATACTTAATATGAGTATTCTTAAAAATTGCACTTAAACTGAGTACAAAACCACATATAAGTTAGAACAAATGTTCTCGCTAGTTACTTGAGTACGTTTTTGCTTATTTTAAGTCCATTTTAACTTAAAAATGTTTTTTGTGTAGATTTAACTTGAAAAATATTATATTTATTATATTTAAAATTCTTAAATATAGCCTGGAACTCGCCAACGAAATGGATGACCTGAAGAAAGAGCAGGATCTCAAAAAGACCAAGGACAAACGTCGCCAGCAACTCACTGACTTGCAGGATCAGATCAAGCTCAACCTAAAGATCAACGCCCTTCGCTCAGAGGCCAATCTCCGGAAGGATGTGGGCTACAACATACTCGAAGACCGACAGATTTACGAGCAGCTCATGGAGAAGCACTGTGCCAGGGTAAGATGGAGTCACCTGTTTTTGTACCCATTACGTGTTCTTTTGAAAAACCAACCTTTACCTTACCTTTGTTCCAGGCCCAGAATCGCGATTGGCACCAGCGGTATATGACACATACCTCCGAAGAGCGCGCTGCTCGCAGGGAGCAGGATCGGCGGCGGGAACGGGATTATCTGGACACTGGGTGTGTGCTTAGCCAGCAGCAGAAGCAGCCATATGGCCGAGCGGTGCGTTAAGGCTGTTAAAGCCATCACACTCACCAGCGGCCGATCGATATCCCCACTCATGTCACGCCTCATATTTGGATACGATATTGCAATTATATTTATGACTGATATAAATCAGTCGATGGCTGCGATGCCTGCGATGAGGAGCGTTAAGGAAAAGCGTATCACGCACTGGCGGCATAAAGCCGTGATAATGCCCACCATCAACGTCACCCCATGGAAGCTGCTGACCAGCTTGGCCAGCGGCCAAATATGCAAATATCCAGCAATGTAACCACAGTCATGCATCCATAAATCGAACTTTTATAATTTAAGTTGCAGAAATATTTCAATTTAGGAAGAGGTTCTTGATCATTTTAACCAAAATAACATAATTAAATTTATTAATACATTTTGTATAATTTAAATTCAACAATATTGTCTCTTGGATATATGTTTGA
Organism: Drosophila asahinai; assembly: GCA_008042795.1. Taxonomy (NCBI): domain Eukaryota; kingdom Metazoa; phylum Arthropoda; class Insecta; order Diptera; family Drosophilidae; genus Drosophila; species Drosophila asahinai. The sequence continues at coordinate 23,924 of VNJZ01009758.1, read as the reverse complement.
CAGATAATTTAAATAAAAGTATCCCCAAATTAGAAATAAACTAATTAATTAAATAAATACAATATAATTCCTACAACATATTTGTTGATTTTAACAGGGATGCCTTTGAAATCGCTTTCGGTTTGAAATCACTGAAAATACTGTCGAAAAGTATGCTACAAAATGATAATTTTAATCAGGAATGACACTTAAGTCTCGGTTAATTCGAAATTAATTTAAATAATAACATTCCTGCCAAAGTTTTAACAGGGATGCCTCCGAAATCGCTTTAGGTTTAAAATCACTGAAAATACTGCCCAAAAGTATGCTACAAAATGATCATTTTAATCAGGAATGACACATAAGCCTCGGTTAATTCGAAATTAATTTAAATAATAACATTCCTGCCAAAGTTTGATTTATAGAAGTTCGACTGTTGGAACGATTAAGCAGCAAAGTGTGGCTGGAGCAGCGACTTTGACAATATTTCTGACACTTGGACAGGACTTGGAACTTGGACCCTGGCGAATGCTCGGCCGTGTGGCAGCATTTATAATTGACCGCTTCCGCCGTTCGCAGAGCTCGCAGCGTTGTCTCCTCAACTGGTTGCCGCTAATTAGAGTTGATCGGTGGCCATGTCGCCGCCAGCAGCTGCAACTGCAGCACGTTGCACGTAGCTGCTGATGCACTCAAAATGTAAACACACTAACCGCTGTGTTTATTCAATTAAAAGGAGTGCGGGGAGCTGGGATTTCAGCGGGGAGCAGCTAGCAAATTGCCCGAGCAATTTCCATTGCAATGTACTTAGCGATATTGGCCAACAACGGGTCATTTAGCTGGAATTTAGCAGAAGAGTCTCCGAGTTCCGAGCTGATAAGCAATTTCAGCGGGATTAGTCCCATCAAGGTAATCTGTGCTCATCCACTCCCGTTCCTAGTGTTTATTTATAATATTCCTGGCTCATGTTTGCTGTCCAAACAGGCGAGTGAAGTACTTTGCAAGGCCGGGAGAGAGCTGCACTGCCGGAAATTGGCTTGTAAACCAATAAAATGGGTAAATATTTGATTGGTTTTGATTTAATCCTTTAGAGATTATTGTTATGACATGGGATGTACATTTTAAAGGACTTTTTAGAAGAAATTATCACAGTAAATAGGAAAAAGTTACAAGGGTGTGATTTAATCTATTAAAGTAGAAAGTATGACAGAGAATGCAATTTCTAAATAATTTTAAACCATGCTTTTATTACTGAAACATCTCACTCATTATTATGCTTATAGTTTTTTCTATAATTAAATATTAAATTAAATATAAAGTCGGCTAATAAATTATTTCCAGACAAGAAACCTCATCACTGACTGATCTAACCTCTACACTTTGCCTGGATTTATAACAGTTTGTCCCTGAATTCGTACTTGGGAATTATAGATGCAATGTCTGCAACAACTTATGCTTTCATGTTGGTAGACCAGAGGAGGCTTCCTTCTTTTTGGAGTACGGTTAATAGGAAAATATTAAACCTCCCTCAATCTTATATTCTAGAATAAGAAAGAAGAAAGACTTTATATTTCAGGGTTGCCTAAAATATTATTTTTACTGGAATGTACGCTTCTCCCTTGAAATCAAGTCCGGAGAATAAATTAATCAAATTTTGTTGTTCAAATTCATACAGCAACAATATTCGGCATTGAATTCATTCAACTTCAGTTCAATTAATCAACAAATGTCAGTCTAGACCTCAGATGATTTCATCTACCCCCGAAAGTTGTTCAATTTAAAAAGAAGAAAGAAATGTTATGATCATTCTTGAGTTGTTCCATTGTTCTTGATTTCTGAAACCTGTTCTCTCACTGCAGATTCCAATGCATAGCTAAATAGCCATACTCGTATGTAAGGCCTATTTGCCCCCCTCTCTCCTGGCTGCCTGTCCAGTTGCATAACACGATCCCATGCATCACGCAGTGGCGACTCCAGCCAGGCCTGAGAACCAAGTGAACCGTAGGAAACAAGGCAACGGCGGCGAGTCCTCAAAAGAGAGGTGTCAAAGTCGGCTCATCGTGATTTCCTCCTGCTGGGAAAGGGGTGGCAGGCCCCGCATTATTTATGTGACACTTACAATCGTCGTGACAACTTTTGCTAAATCCAAAGGGGAAAATGCATTCGAATGGAAATATCTCAAGAACAAAGCCTGGCAACAGGGGAAAAAGAAAGGTAATAGGTAATGGGAAGGCGGGGCCCAGGTAACGAGTATTTCCTAATATCCGCATAAATCTGATTCCCATTCGGTAACGCCTCCTAGACCAAGTTTACTCGGGTGTTATCTGGAGAATATCTGCAAGATTTATAGATCTCCCTCGAGGCCTCCAAGCTCGACTTGAACTCATTAATAAGCGTTTAGAGCCAACGCTAATTGCCAACGCCTACTGGCCAGGGCTAGGAGAGAAAAAGGGAAAACCCAGGACAGCCTTTTCAAGGCGAACAATTGTTTATTGTGGGCGTGCAGGACATGTCGGGTGGATCGGTCCAGCGCCCTCCTATGGCGAGGTTCCACACATTGCATGTACTATTTATATAGAGTCTCTGGAAAATCGGGACAAAAGACTGCGGTCACTGGCGCTGATTGAAATGCCCACGCCGGCCCACGTCCTGCAATTGTAGGGACCTCCTGCCAACCGCCTCTATTTTTTGTAATTCCTGCACTTTTCGTGCTGTACGTGCCGAACAAATTTAACGCCTGGGTTCCAGGTATGAATTGTGGCCCTGCCCGCCGGCGGAGGGCCATAAAAAAATGTTGCACCAATGCAGCGGCGCGGATTCAGCACAAGTGGGATGGGTTCGGGCTGAGAATCGATACTATTGTTACCCTATACAAAAGGGAATAATGGCATAAATAAATAAATAGTCTAGTGAGGAACTCGCACAAACTGGTGGGAAATAAGAGGTGGGTTAAGAGAGCTTATCGGGTCATATAAAAATGTATCAAATTAAATATGTAATAAGGACTCTCCGGAAACTGATTTTAAATCGATTTTAATAAGGAGTATTTCCAATTGTTAATACTTTTAAAAAGTATATAAACCTATACAGTACAGACGTACTCAATTTAAGGATAAAACCATTTCAATTCAATAATATTTGCACTCAATTTTGGTTTGAGTACTTTTCTATTCATTCTGAGTTCTTTTGGTGTCAAAGTAAGGAAAAAAAACTTAATCTACGAATTTTAAAAAAATCCGTACTCAAAATAAGAATAGTACGAATTTGAGTATGCGGATTCTCTATATCCGGATCCCATAATCCTCTCTGTGTACATTCTAAGCTATAAGTAAAACCTCAAAATATACGTTGAGTAATTTACAGTTTTTAAATCAAATTAAATAAACCTATTTCCAAGCCTTAAAATAAAATCCAGAAGCTCTGGAATTAAATTTCATTAAAAAAAACCCTCTCAGTCGTACAGAAAATATAAAAATAACTATGAATAAATAAGAAAATTCCCGGGAATATCAAATTTTCTATAATTTTAGTTACTTTATCAAGAGCTAAGCAAACTAAAACAAATACTAATTCTACAGTAATGACATTCTAAGCATATACTTGTAGTTTCCCTTATCAGCCTTTAGACTTGGGTTTCCCCAATTTCTTTATTGAATCCATGAATCACCAAGAATTTGCGAATATGGATATCAAATGTTTATAACTCAGTGTTTTTTTTTTTTTGTGAGAAGTGTGACAATGCTATAAATTCAGTAGATATCAGGCAACAATTCCTTAACTCTTTTTATAAAGATAACAAATCGATATATGTTTTTGGCAGCACGCAATAATGACTGTTAATTATTACCTATGACAAACCCCTGGTTATTCAGGCATATCCTCTTATTTAAGGGTATCAAGTAGTGGTCGCTGAAATAATTCTCAAACCAAATCTCACCCCTCTTCCTCCCCTCTATAAACGGGGCTCGTTTTACCTTTTTGTTCTACGCTTTGGCAGTCAATTTTCATGGCTCAAAATGAATTTCGCGCCTGAAATGTGCTGGGCAATTTTTATTATGGCCTTCCACTATCATGGAAAATTGCCAACCCGCTGGCAATTGTCATAGAGTCTCACTCCCTCCCCCTCTCCCTGTAAATTTTCTGAGCATCTGCCTTGGAAAACTTGCCTGCTTTCCCTAGTGGATAGGTTTCGACATGCCATAAACTTGAAGCCATTGACAGACACGCGTAGAACCCGAATCTCTCCCCACTTTAAGAATAAAACCGAATTGACAGCAGATGCGGGCAATTGAAAATTGGGGGAAATTGGGGATATCGAGTTGGGGCTCTGGGGAGAAATGCAATTATGCGATAAAAGCGTAGTAAAAAATTGTGTTAATTGTTGAGAAAACACAAGAAACTAGCCACGAAATTCGGCACAATCCACTCCAGCGAATGTCTTGTTTGCTTTTCCATATTTTACGGCCGCATCAATCTCCTCCTCTGAGTGCTGATAGCCGGAATGGTGTTCACTGTACAGTAATAACTGCTCAGTGAGCGAGTGGCACTCCGCCGCCTGATTGAGTGATGCATCATCTTCCCAACCGCTGGCTCCTGTTGGGATTCCTGTTCGTATCTCGCTGAGTGGCCAGGGCAATAAATTCGTTTAATATGCAAATCAAATGCAAATTGATCCGGGCTCCAGGAGGGGGGAGAGAAGGAGGTGCCACAGACTAATTAAAAATCACAAATTGGTCTGGTCCGACTCTGCGCCAATTGCTAATTAGCCATAGATCAGAGATCTCTCACCAAACTCGTTTCTGGCTAGGAAAACTACCAAACCCATTTGGCAATAGTTTGGGGGGTTATTAATCTCCGCTGTCAAGGACATTTCCTTGTGTAATTTGATTTAAAATTGCTTGTTTTTGTGCACATAATTTCGTCATTTTTTACACAGCGATCATATCAATAGATTTGTCTCGGTACGATCGGTTAAAGCAAACCATTAATCGCCGGTCAGGCTAGATTTCAACATATGGAAAAACTTGATTCGGGGAGTGTCCTCAGTTATCTGCAGAGATTGTGGTTTGGCATGCCAGCAGAGCTAGTATATTTTACCAAATAAATCAAGAAAAATTAAGCTAAAACACATTAAACTGAAGTTTATTAAGTAAAATCTTTCACACATAGATAAATAGTTACTTATTTGCAGACATGGTCAGAGTTAAAACTAGAATAAAACTGATAAAACTGAAATTCAAGCAGACATAAGACAGATCTTAAAGCAGGCGGTGGGCTTAAGGGGTTTCCAACCCCCTGGAAGTTAAGGGTTCCCTCCACTCTACCACATTGTCGAGGTCTGCAAGGATAACACATTAAAACACCTTCTAACTATAGAGAGATTATATATCTGAACTCACCACAACTATGGCATAGGTGAGACCAATGCCAGATCCTGCCAGGACATCGGACCAATGGTGCTTGTAGTCCGAGACCCGACTGAGAGCCGTATACCAGGCGAACATGATTAGCAGAAACTGCAGCAGGTGACGCAGCATACGGAGGCGACTCCAGTGCATTCTGCGTTGCAAGTAGATCTGGCAGATATATCATTATCATTTGGGTTTTTTTTTATATTAATTTAAAGAGCTAAACTTACAGCCATGTAGAGCATGGAGTAGCAGGCAAAGCTGGCATGTCCACTGGGAAAGGAGAGGCGCATATCCTTCAGACGCTTGGAAGTTATATCCAATGCCGCACAGGTAAAGTCCTCAATATAACGTCCAGCGTTGATGGGATCGTTGCAGGTAGTGCCATCCAGCATTATGGGTTGGCAGAGCTGTTGGAAAGTGATTTAAATAATTGTTTAATATAATTAAAATAAGGAATACATTATTCTAAATTTGAGGGCTTTATTATAAGCTCTTTTTGTACAGAAATATAAAAATAGATACTAGATTTTTAACTCACTGTATAAAAATGCGGCCTTAGCCTTCCTATAGCATACTTGGCTATGTTTGTGGTGAGCTGCTCCACGCCCAGGCCAAAGACAAAGATGCCTATCTTGCGGTAGCATTCCAGTAGCCAAAAGGGTAACTCCAAATGGCAAAGATGATATCCACTGCCCAGCCTGTGCTTCTGAAAAGGCCCATGCAAGCGGCTGTCCTGGGCCCTGAAGAACTCCACCACCAGCATCTAATCATAATAAATAAATTAATTTTTAAATTTATTAAAAATGAGAGAGTATTCCAGACTCACCATAGAAGCTGGCAAGGCCCCACACATCAGGTAAAGCATCCAGCTGCGCATGGTGGAGTCCTTGTAAGGATGTTTCAGCGAAGAATCATTGCAGAAGAAGCCCAATTTAACGGGTTCGCCCCACAGGGAAAAGCCCAGCATAGGCAAACCCACTGAAAAATAAAGAAATATGGGAAATAAATAGAATAAATATATTGTTTATCTTCCCAGAGATGTCCCCGTTGCAAATCTAGGCTCTTTGGGTGGCCCAGAAGCGCGCAATGGTGTCCAATTCAAATAGATATAATGGGCAAGGTCTGCTGATCCAGCCTTAATTGGACTTGTATAAACACCACGATAACAATCACGATGATGCTGTATGGTGTGGAAATGAGTCCACACATAATCAAATGAAAAACGCGCTCCCCTCGAAAACCAGAACTTGCCACACAAATTGAATAAAATAAATCAGAACCAACTCGATGAGCGAATAAATAAATATATGTATCTCTTTTGGGGTTCGCACAAAAAAGGCCACAAAGCAACCAAGTACATAAACACTGCTGGAAACATTTTAAAAATGTTTTTATTCGAAAGCAAGGCGGAAAAAGAGGCGCTTGCTCACCCACATCTGCACCTATGTGGTTCGTGGATATAAAGCCACTATGTGGCTAGCGGAACCCCCTCTGGAGCACATTCTGGATTCTAAAATGGAATAAGCTCATGACTCGGCAAGTGCCAGAGATCAATTGCTGCCACATGATAACAGATCGTAAAACGTGTGAAAGGCCGCGGGGCAAAATTTTGATAATACTTTTCCTAAAGCCTAGAGTCGGTCTCAAAGAAGTGCAGCCCCATAAACCATGATTTATTTCGAGTTTTGATTAGAGCCACAAATCTTCATGGTTGAGTGCGGGGGAAATGGAAGCATTTCCAAAATAGTTTTCGTTTTCAAACTTTGGACTTTTTAAATGGGAACAAAAGTTGTATTTTTCATGACATGAAATATAAACAAGTTGCCTGTGTTTATTTTGATGCTGTGGATTAATTGTTTAAGGGAAATTACTTCTATGTTTTTAAAACAAAGTTTGCAGGATTAAATGGTGTTTAAAGCTAAGATTTTGCTTAAAAGGTTTTGAAGTTATTAATTCAATTTGAACAAAATCTGGAAAATAGAATGTCTTTCTATTTTTCTATTTTCCTTATAAATTTGTGTGCTTTTTTGCCCTCCTACTATTTACTTAATTTATTTGTAAACTATAAATTGCAGCTCACTTCCTCTGAGGGTTATATTTTTAGATATGAGTCTTAAAGTGTTTACAGGTAAACTTCCGTCGGCATGTTGGCTTTTTGCCCCTAAAGTCAATAGTTTTGTTTGTTTAATTTTTTTTGCAAACTACTCAAAGCGTTTCCTTGACCACAAAATGACTGTTTTCGATTTCACCCCACATAAAAGTCAATAAATGATAATAAAAAGAAGCTTAAATGTCTATAAAACTCTAACTTTAATTTTAACCAGGCTTTAACCGGAAAAATAACCTAGGCAGCACAGTTTAGAGTTTCCTTTTATTATAACTTTTAAAGTGAGCATTGAAGCTGAGTTTAAAAATTACATAAATATTTAGTTTCATGCGGAAGTTAAAAAAACAATATTTATGGTATAACTCTCTTTCAAAATAATCTTAATTTTCAATTTTCAATTTTATTTTATAATGTTTTCCTAACGCTACCAGTTGATAACTTATAATTAGTGCAATATAGTAGATCTAATAATTCTCTTTTATTATATAACAATAGAAACCGTGTTAAAATCTTAATTCTATTAAATTCTAATAAAAAATCGAAGTTGTAATTAGTTTTTCTAAAGAAATGGTCTAAAGAGTAGTTCGCTCAGCAGTATAAAAACAAAACCTACACATCCCCGAAGGTTTTAATCTTCATTTATGATTTATTTCCTATAAATGATCAAAAAATAATCTTCAATTTCAATTTTCAATTTTATTTTATAATGTTTTCCTAACGCTACAAGTTGATAACTTATAATTAGTGCGATAGTAGATCTAATAATTCTCTTTTATTATATAACAATAGAAACCGTGCAAAAATGTTAATTATATTAAATTCAAATAAAAAATCTAAAGAAATGGTCTAAAGAGTAGTTCGCTCAGAAGTATAAAAACAAAACCTACACATCCCCGAAGGTTTTAATCTTCTTTTATGATTTATTCCATATAAATTATTACTCACCGCAGCTCAGCAGACAGAGATCCATGAGAATCCGTCCGAAGATTTGGCGTGGGCCTCTTAGCGGCGCCTTGCCATTGGCGGCGCCCATAGATCCTGGTCCATGGTTGCCCATGGAGCTTCCGACGAAAGTCGGCAGCTGCAAGTCCAGCTTAACATTATTGTTGTTGTGATTGGCAGTGGTTGTTGCAACGGCGGCTGCGGCGGCTATAATGCTGGCAGCCGTCGGCGAAGAGGGCTCCTCGCCGCTGCTGCTCTGGCTCTCGAACCGCTGGAGCGGCGTGGTGTCACAAACGCTGCCCGGTCGCAGGCTGCTCATCGTGGAATTGAGTGGGAAATATATCCCTGGGACTTTAGTTTTCTTTTCTTATCGGATCAAGCTCGGAGACGGCCTCAATTTGTGGCTCTTCTATTGCACCTGGACGCCACGCGGGTGGTCATCTTCTTATCGGTATCGCCGCACTCACAAATATTTGAATAATCCTCGCGGGGAGTGTGGTTTTATTTTCCTTTTCGTATTGCAGGAATGTGCTAATGGACGCTCCCTTTTAGGAGGCACTGTGATAAGGCCACTTCGATAATGTTGCTGTAATTTACACGGCGTCGGCGTTTCGTGGGCGGCACCGGAGAATTGGGCAAGGTAAACTAAGCACTAAACGATAAGCGATGAGCGATCGCGATCAGCTAAGTCCGAGTCGAAAATTTGGTCAAATAAAAAATACTGCTGGCAACGCACAAAGGTATACACGGAGGTGAGGTAAAAATCTCTGCAATTATTTGGCCTGCACTTAATTGTTGTTTATTTTCTTTTGGTCGCAGCGAAGGTGCTCCACTTCTTTTCGCACTCTTTACCGCTTTTCTATTTGTTTCGCATGCGTAGCGACTGCGAAGACGGTAGCTGGCGAGGGCCGAGGAACGCGAAGAAAGCCCACAACCCGCGATGACGATAACGATCCGAACCGCTCGACGCCGCCCGAAGAATTGAGAGGTTTGAGTTTGAGAGCAGCGCAGCATGTCCAAAATCGAAACGTAAACAGCTGCTCGGAGAGAGGCGAGAGAGAGGTACCCATTACTCGTAGATTACATGGGGTATATTGGCACTGTGTAACAGCCAGGGTGAGCCGATTATTCTAGGGTATGAGTTTTTTATCAGTTGAGTTTGTTGATTTGTTCAAGAGCGACAAACCACCAAAGACAATGTAAGGGATATGATGCGTAAAGCGCATACATTTGATTTGCAATATGCAAGCCATTTTGTGCGGTAGTAAGAGCACAAAAATATTTGTTTAGCTTTTGCATCTAGGGTGTAGAAAATGCAAACGATGTAAGGATCTAATTATGTAAATGCATTGAAGACTGTAACCTCAATATAGGTATTTTCTAAAGGATATTAATGTGCAATGTTAGCTTACATACATAAATAGAGTGCGAGGTATCACACTATCGAGTCGTGTAACTATTTCTTCCTTGTTTTCTTTCTCCCATACTCTCTCTTTCTCTCTGACTAGAAGGAAACGAATGGAATGAAACGAGCTTTGATCGCATATTCCTGTTGTTTATAATTTCTTTGAGGATTGATTAATAAGATCTATTATTTATTTTACTCTTGTTTCTTTATTATAAATGTAATATAAAAATACAATGGGGTTTTTGCGGAGTTAATATGGTTCATTTACATCTTTGTGACCTTCTGAAGAAAGCTTCTTCATAACTAATTAAAACTTAACGCAAAGAGCTATTAACCTTCCCTTTAGTATGTTTGTTATTATAAATAGTAAACAAATACATATATTAAATATTTTAATAACTATTATTTTCTCTTATTAAATGCGGGGGAAATGGGTGTAGTAAGTTTGTGAATTTATTCCCTAAAAGTCCTTTAGTCGCGTCAACCTAATCGTCTCTATTCTTAGCTCGAAGGATTAAATAGTCTAGTGTCTAGACACCAAGTGTCTCCTCCATATCTTACTTGAATACTTATCTATTTTACCCCAATTCATGGATGAACCCATTTAAACCCACTTTTATCCTTAACCCATCCCATTAACCATAACCATCAAGCTTCTTTATGAACTATTTACCCTTGACCGGTCCTTGCTGTGTTCCAATCCCACATACCCTATGCGGTTCTATAGATAACGAAGAGAGCGTAAATTCTTCCCTCAAATTGTGCTCCGCCGACTTTCGACACAGCGCCAGTAGTAGGTAGTATCTCTCAGTTGTTTTCGTTCAACGGTCGCGTTCGGGTCGATTCCACGGCGCTCCTCCATTCAGTCGAATCAAAGTGCGGATCTCGTAATCGGCGTATATAAGTACTCGTATAGTAACTCCGATACCACTAGATCGGGCAGGAGGAGGCCAACACATTGTGCGTAAAATAAAAACAAAGCTAACGATGACGGAGCAAACAAGGGTTGCCTAAACAAAAAGAGACTTTCGCAAGAGGTAAATTAATTAAACAAAGAAGGTGTTTATTTGTGCTGGATATATTGGATATATCTTGGGCGATTTTATCGATTTGCTTGGCCGGCAAACCCAAAGTGTCTGTGGCCAATTGATGGTCACATAAACAAAGCGAAAACTGTGCAAAAGTAGAAGTGTAGGAAAATTCATAAATTATGCAGGTGCAAAGGGAAATGGCGTAGGCGTATTTTGTTTGGTTTAAAATCGATTTTCCCTCTGGCAAATGGCTAGTATTCTTCCATGGTCAAGGTTGTTGTTGCGGAAATTAATTGCCATCCGTAAAATCAGGCCATCCAATTCCGTGGAAACCTCTCATCGATACCACCGACAGCTTATCAATTGCTGAAACGCAAAAGGCCATTCCTCCGAATCGCCGCATTTGGCTTTTCATGGTGCTCGAGCTTTATTGATGGATCCCACAATAATGCCCGCCGATATTGCCATTTATCGGTGAGAGTTTTCCGCCCCTTTGGATCTCAAATCCTGAACAAATTTTGGCTTTTGGCCAAGTTACAGGCCAAATTATAAGCTGTTTCCGCACGGGGCAGGTCATAAACTTTAGCAATACTAAATACTTGGCGTTGTTCCTGCCACATTTTGGCCCATCAATCAGGAGAAAACTATTATTTTAAGATTTCTGGAGGCTTTTCCAGAATTTGTAAATATTTATTGTCCAAAACGGGATGCACTGAGACTAGGAGATTTTAAAATTAAAAGAAGGTAGAATGTTTATTATAAAAATGATATAGAAATGAGGTTATTTAATGAATACTTAATTAGAAAAATTCTTAAAGGGGTACTGATGTCAGATATGGGTGTCTTCTTTACTTCATTTTACTAAGTAAATTTATTATTTTTTTGTGCTTTATTTAATAGATTTATTAGCTGTCACCCTATAAATTCTGCCACTCAAAATCTTAGTGATTTCTTAGTATGCTTTATGGAAACTCTATAAGCCTGCACTTCACACCCCAAACTTGCAATGCCCTCCTTTTGATTTTTCAACATTTTCCTCAAATTCATATTGAATTTCGTTGTCAAGCTTGTGTAAAATGTTGGCCAACTTCTGCTGACTTCAGCCGGTATGGGAATTTGCCACCAATAATAATCGTTAACAAAGCAAATAAACAAGCGTTTTACATATGGGTTGGTTGAACTTGAGACCACGACGAGCAACGTGTCTCTGGTGTCGATTTACCTTCCTTTTCGCCGACAAGTTGTCTGCAAGTTGGTAATACTTACTCCCCGTTTTTTTTTTTTCCTTTTTTGGTAATTAAAGCCCGAGGCTTGTATAACTGTCGGGGCTTTTAAAAAAGATGATTTGCGTGCCCGGAGAGATCTTTAAATTTCCATATGCAGCCGCCAAAAATTCTCGGCGTGCACTTGTTGGATTTTTAATGAGGCGACCCGGCGCCTGTTGTTTATGTAAATTGTGAACCATTTCATTAACCGATACATATTGTTTGGTTTTTAATTATTTCTCCATCTCGAATGACCTTAATTCGCTGCGTGCGTCGGCCGGGATGTTGTGGATATATTCCAAAAATGACACTCGATGGGAGGGACGGCCAGGAGGAGGTCGCTCAGCTTGTGGTCGTTGCCCGACGAAAGTTAATCGTACGAGTCTGAAATTAAAATGATTTTTGGTAGGGGCAGGCCTTTAGCTTTATCCGAAAATCATGATTTCATAAGCACTTGTAATGCCGCGCTTAAATGACACATCCTTTGACACGATAAACATGTTGAATTAATGGCTTTGTGGAGTCGGACTAAACGATGATATTGAGCTGAATTATTAAGAAAGTTATATTTAAGTTTGATATACTCTTATTATCAAAATGAAAGGAAAGGGATTTTAAAAATAAACTTAACCGGTTGCCATTTAACTGAAATACTGCACACTCCTGATGTAAGTGTGTACACATTCCATGAAATATTCAGCATTTTGCAAACTGGGATTTAGTATAAACTATCTTGAAATAAACAAAAAATTATTAAAAAAGTTATTTTCAAGTGGGATGTATACTTGTTATTTAACTGAAAAGAAAAGGATTCTTAAAATAAACCCCTCCTGTTATTATTTAACTTAAAAACTGCACACTCATGCTGTAAGTGTGTACACAAAATCATAAATTATCTTGAAGTAAACCAAAAATCAAAACATTATTAAGAAAGTTATTTTCAAGTGGGATATATTCTTTATATCAGAATTCACAGTTACTATTTAGCTTAAAAACTGCACACTCATGCTGTAAGTGTGTACACATTCCATGAAATATTCAGCATTTTGCAAACTTAAATCATAAATTATTTTGAAGTAAACAAACGTATACAAAGCAAAATATACAAAATATTGATGTTTAAACTACAAGCTGATCTAAATTTTGTTGCCAAGGGCCTTACGCAAATAGATTGTTCTAGTTTGGAACATTTAATTAAACAAAAGCGATATGTTTACCCAAGACATTTTATGGAATTGTTGATTAAATTAAATCACACCTTGTTTCCACACATAAGTTATGACTAAAGTATTTACCAAGCGAAAGAATTACTCAATAAAAGTTCAGTCACAAAGCACTCCTTATCCTACATAGATATTTTATCGTTTCTTCCGATAAGATAATGCAAATATTTGCAGATATGTATAGGAGGGGAAGCAAGATTAATCGCTCATTAATGGGTCAACATGCTTGCGACGCCCCTGCCACATGCTGGCTATTTTTAGCCCGATTAATACGCTTTTTATTTCCGGGAGCCGACAATTAAAAAATAATCTCAAGCCAAACAATCTCAAGTGCGTGGAAGCACGCTCCTCTTCACTCACAATCCGATAATATCGCTCTTTTACTCGTTTTTTTTTACCATTTTAATTAAGACGATGCCTGCTGCGACGTTGTCATTCGTTAAAAAATGGAGAACCAAAGAACATTCATCAGGAGAGTCTCCAGAGTCTAGAGTCTTGAAGCATAAAATAGCGACGAGGATCGTCTGCTATCTATAAATAGACGTTGCCTGATCGAATGCATTGGCCCGGTTGCCTTGGCCTGGCCATAATCGTGGCTGACAACTGCAGTGCACCTCGGTTTCAGTGGCTGGGAGTTCTTTGCTCCTTGGACTGAAATACGGCTGAAATACCCACTGACGTTTGCCACTTGGCCAGGTTGTGGTTTTGTCAAATTAAGGCCTTGTTCGACCCGAAGCAGTCTCAAGGAGGCCGGGGCCGGGCCTCTACTTGGTCATTATAACGCCCCGTTGATGGCCGAGTTGATTGCACTAAATTATAGAAATTCGCCAGGAACTAGTTGGGTACAAAAGGCAAGAGGTACTCATTATTGCATAGGTAGACCATTGAGCGTAATTTTTTCGGACTTCCTAATAATTAAATTTAGAAAAATATTAAATTTTAAAGTAAGTTTAACAGAAAATATCCTAGAGCGATCTAAATATGGTTCAAAAAATACAAATGGCTTAGTGGGAACATCCTATTTCTTTTTGCGTGTTTGCCTTTTAAAGTTTATAGCAGGAAATGGTTTTTATAGCATACATTTAGGTCTTTTTTAATAAAAATAGCGTCATAAATATTTGGGTTGAATTTTATTTCCAGACCTTGTATACATGGATAAGAATTCATTTCACACATAGAAAGCTTTTTTATTTTTAAATCGTTTATTATTGGTTAATAATTAATGTAAATTTAAAACCTGCAATTGTACCTTAACCTCAAAAACAATCGGTAAACTTCAATAAGAGTTAAAAGTCTGTTATCGAAGTTATCGAATCGAGAAGCTGACAAGCTTTTCTCAAATTTAAAGTCAGAGTTAGCCTTAACCGTACATTGAGAAACTGACCCTTAAGTAAAATCTTTAATTATACAGCTTCGATCTTCAAGAACTTCGATTGAAGAATTCAATAATAAAAGCTGGAAAGTTTATTGCTCATTGAAAGCGACACCACTTAACCGTCTTTTCAATTCCATTTGAAAGCCAATAAATCACGAGATTCTTCCTCTTCAATCTCAGCCATTTACGCACAACTACTCTTATGAATAAAGAGATGGGAAAAAAAAGAAAACTCATCGCACAGCTGTCTTATCACGAGGGAATCCTCAACTTATTACTCATCCAGCATTATTCAACGAAATAGCTTTTATTAATTTATCTCCTTTGATGTTCCTCCCGTCCGCAGCCAGAAGAACCCACGACAAAGCGTAAGCAAAGAGAGGCTATGACGTAGAACACGTATACGTAAAACCAGATTTACACCTCAACCCATACAGCTGCACTGCTCGCACTTAAGCTCAAGTTCACTGCCAAGCGTCGCCAGAAAGAGAGCGAGTAAGAGCGGCGGAGAAGCAAGCGAAAGCTTGTGGCGACAGAGCTTTTGCACCCAAAAGCAAGGCAATCGAAGCGCAATATAATGAGTAACGAATCATCCGCCGAATCCGAAACAACACCGCTGCGGCGGCCGGAAAGTCAATTGACCGACAACGTGGCTCAAAATCACCGACAGACAGCGGTAACGGTTGTTAATAGCAATAATAATAACAATTACGGCGATACTGTGGCGGTGCGTCTGCAAGAGGGAGACACCACGCCAGAACAACTACAGCAGGAGCAGCAACTGCAGCCGCAGCAACAACAACAGCCTATAAACATGGACACCAACAAGAGAATTCTGTGCCGCGTAGGCCTGGATATCCTAATATTACTGTGCGGTAAGTAAAGGTCGCCATCGTTGCACCTGTTTACCTTCAAGCTCAATGCGAAATTTCAATCGAATATCAGTTTATTTACACCTCCGCGTGTTTATTTTCTGTCGCAATGTTTATTATTTCTTTTGTGTGTGCTCCATCCCGCTCGCTCTTGCGGTGTTTTTATGTAATTCGAGAAAAGCTCTTCGGTAGCAAAGCTTGCTCGCTCAGTCCCTCTCAATTCTCCCGCTCTTTGCTCTTGTCGGCTCTCTTAGAAGAATTGGTTTTTGTTTGGAATTTGCATAATGTCAAGATTAGTGGCTAAAAACAGCCTTATCCCTGGGCTGACTCAACTTGAAGGCGTACTTTTCAATTTAACGATTGAGTAATAAATATTTATTGCTAGAAAATTTGTCATCTTTAAAATTAAAAACAATAAAATCGTAATAGCTGCACCGAGAGAAATTATATTTGAGTACACTCATGAGACTTAAACTTTAGCTTGCAAAAATAAAATGTTTAATTTTTCTTAAGCTTAACTATTAAATTAATTTAAACAGTTTCATATTGAAATCTTTTAAATTCCAGCTTTTTGTGTAAAAAATGAGGCAAAACCTTAAACGAAAATGGGTAAAACTGGTTTATAAATTACAAGAATAGCCACAGAATTTTGAATATTTTATTTTTCATTTTTTAATATCTTCTTTATTTTGCAATATAAATTACACAAATATCTCTCTGTGTAAAGGTGTTTTTTTGACTTCCTCGTCGCCTTGCCTTGCCTTTATTTTTATTTGCTAAGCAAACAAAAAAAGTAATAAAAGCGGTGACAGTTAAATTGTGTCAGGTAAAGGTGGACAACCTGCAGTTGCTGACTTGCTTGCACTCGGTCGTGGGAGTTACACAATTCCCAATCAGCAGTTTGTTGTTTTCTTCCTCTTCAAACTTTATCAGCTTTTTGCTTTGGAATCCACAAAAAAAAAAAAAAACTTGAAAAAGCAATGGCATGTGTACCTTTTTTCGGTGGAAAAACCCCTATCTCAAAGGGGGAATAACATGGTTAGTCGAGATAATTTTGCTCTCAAAAAATAGCAATAATCATAAACCTAATATTTATGGCATTATTTCATATTTAAGGAGTCCTATTAAAGGATAAAGTACAAAGGCAATATTTGCAAGGAAGAATTAACTCAAAAAAAGCCATCGAAAATTCGAAAATCAAGTTTTGTAAGTTCCTTTCCCATTTTTCGATAAGATATTTTTGATTTTTCCACCCCGAACAAGCCTAAGAGAACAACTGTCAATGGCTTGCATTGTCCCGTAACCGGTTTATGTGAGAATACGTACGATCATTATTAAACTTTGCTGATTAGCTACCTACCTGGCGGCTGACTCATAAAGCACCACCCCATTGTTGGCTTTTTGTGGATTTTTGCAATTGGCACTTCACAGCTGAAAACGTCAACTTGAAACGCCATATTTGTCCAACTGATACAAGTTGCTGCCTTAAGTAGTTGTCAGATCGCTAGTCTCGCACTGAATTTACGGCTCCATTTTGACCAAACACTTTACCCAACGGGATACAGAGATCCGTATGTATTTAGCACACATATTTCCTGGCAGCATAAAAGCATGACACATGATTTAAGCCAGGTAGAGCAGTAAGATTCGCATTTTTGTTGACTCACCAGCGATCAGCGATCAGGGAGCCTTTGGGATCCAGCCAGTAAACCCAAAACCCAAATGAATCACCCGAGAAAGTCAAGTTAATAAATATAATAAAAATATGATAAGCTACTAAAGGGGAAGCTTTTATAATTCATATTTATTAAGAAGTTTGTATGAAGTTGGCTTAATCTATATTTAGATTAAACCCCCAAAAAATATACTCCATATTAAAAGATATGAGGGCAATAGGCCTATCACGTTTGGCTGGAAGCAAATCTAATCTAAAACCCGTGCCGTGCGCACATTGCCAGTTCACATGATTATAAATGGGATTTTTTCTATCGATTTGTCCACAAACCCCGAAAAGTTGTTTGAATAAATTACAAATTTAAGGCAAAATATCTATCGGTTACCCAAATAAATTCCAATTAGTTAAATCTTTTACCAAATATCTCTGGCCAACGCATCAAGGAAGGCATTCTGTAAACGCATTTAAAATTCTTGTTTTTAGTGGGTCGAGATTAGTTTTCCCCGCATCTATCGGATGCAGCTCCGCCGTCTGTCGTCAACTAATTTTGGGTGTAAATTACTCTTGACGCTAGACAAACGCTGATAAAGTGATTTTTGGTGGAAGGAACGACGTCGACGACGACGGTTCGAAGTGATACCGTGACGAGAGTGGAGAGTGTCGGAGGCACTTAACCAAACAAATTCTCCGGCGACCTCTGGAAAAAGCCACAACTCCTGAGTCCGGACTGAACCGCAGTTTGACGTTAATTAAATGCGAACGAGCTGCGGCACAAACGCGCGCTGTCTCCTGCCTCTTTCACCTTTCTCCCTGAGGTGGAGGTGGAGGTGGAGGTAGAGGTGGAGTCATTAAACCCATAAAAGATATACGGGAATGCTTCCCCCACCGAATGCTTCTTCAATAATTTATCGAGCGTGATTGCGCGATGCGTGTTTGCTTTTCGGGGGCTTGAATTCTTCTATTCAATTTGACCAAAAACTAAGTAGAAAGAATAATATTTATGCAGTGCATTTCGGGCATGAGGCAATCGTTGTTGTTGTTTACCTTCCAGCCAACAATAAACATGCCCAGAAAAAGATACAGATACAAAGATCCAGAGATACTGAAGAAGAAGCTGCCTGCCAAGACGAATGTTGTTGATTTTCCAATGTGATTTTTTGCGCTACAAAAAGTAATGAACATTTAATTGCCAGCCAGCCTCATGACTCATATGACCTGTCGGAGGGCACAGAGAAAGGTTCGAATCGAAGTCTCTACCTGTGTGTGACACCTTTGTTTTTTCGATAAAACTAGATGCGGGCGAGCTGGGAAAATTCCTGGTAACCAATTGCCAAAAGAAAACCCACATCAATAACTCTGATTTTTAACGGTCCAATGTCGTTCTCCTTTTCTCGATCAAATCAATTGAAATGGTTCAAAGTTTGCCTTGTTTGAGACCTCCTTAATCTGTCTGATGACCATCTCTGGAGTTGTCTTTTATAGTTCATCTCTCAGCATTAATTGCCTTTAATTTGACTTCCGTCATGTCTAATTAATGCGGCAAGTGCAAGTCAGACGCTTTTAATTAGACGTCGGCCCCGTAGTTTGGGGTCAGATTTGAGTACAGACTTTTCTTTGGCAAATATGTATGCTCAGTGATAACTTGCGAAGAGCAAACATTTGGTAAGTTGAAAAGAAAGCGGCAGCATCTTAAGAAAAGATACGAAGATACAAAGATCTCCGGCGTAGGACGGTGGCCTGTGTTCTTTTTTTTTTAGGTGGAAATCTCTGATTGCGGCGAGAGGTCTGAAGTGGGTGCGTTTACCTCTTTGTTTAACAAACAAAATGTTTATGTTTTGGCTCAACCAGAGCAAGCGGCGGCGGCGTCTTTATTATTGAAACGAACTTGACACCAAATGGACAGCGTTCTGAAAGTGCGGCATAGGTGCGTTGGATACAATTCGGTTGACTGCAGTCAGTCCCCCTTTGAAATATTAAATTAAACGTTTCCGCTGGTACAGCTCCCGTATAATAATTTTTAAACGGCTTATGTCACCCCCATAAAAAACAGAAACACGCACAAAAACATCCACCGAATCGTTGAGTTCTTTTATGGCATTTAACACAGTTTTTCTCCATTTTTCCCATTTCACTTTATCGCCCTGAAGTTCGAACTAGTTAATCTTATACTTATAGAGATCAGTATATATATCTTTCTCTAAAGAGGACGAGACACTTTCGATTTCTATGCCCCGCAAAGTCATAAAAACATTTCAGAGCTACCGGGTGGCTGGGACAGGATTAGGTATTGGAAAAACGGCCACTTGCTGTTTGTAATATGACGCTAATCTCGGCAAGAATTCCCTCTCAACAACTTTCCCAGCAGCAGTCGGCGATCGTTAAACATCTCGAGACAATGCCACTGATCTAGATTTGGGAACCTGAAGGCAGCTGCGTCCCAAAAAATAGAAAGAATGGAAATATCTAAAGGGAGAGGTCTGAGGGAGATGCCATTGTGTCACCCACCTTTTGTGGGACCTCATCCTGTGGCAAAAAAAGTAATTAAACGCAGAGAGACAAGTCGCCAGCGAGTGCTGGCTAAGCACTTTAGTTTTCCATAGCCTAATGAGTGCTCCAGATCGCCGTTGCAACGCCTGGCTGACTAGGGGCCAGGTTCATCGACTTCTAGAGAGGGAGAGCCTGCAGCAGGTAGTATGCCTCATTGCAGATGGGCAATTAGAGGGGAAACTGGAGCTAATGCAATTTTAATTATCCACTAGATAGATGTGTTTCTTTAAAACAAATAGAGAAGGCAGGGACATAGGCCATCAATCAGCACGCTTCACAATTTGTCAGAGTTATTATTAATGGCAACGAATTTTAATTAGGCAGTAGAAGGAGAGTCGCTGACAGATTCCCTTTCCAGAAATTAAATTTTAGGAACCCCGCACACGTTCGCCTGTCACGGGAAATCTTATCACTCGGCTTAGGGACCTATCATAAGTCAATAGGGTCTCCCCTGTCACCGCACTTGAGCCCCTATGACCTACTAAATATGATATATTGATAAATGAGCATTTTCCCATTATGTTTTCTATAATTTCCAAACTCTCTTTCCCTTGCAGTCGGCTTCCCCATACTGATATTCTTTCTGATCGGCGATCCCTACAAGAGGGGCTTCTTCTGCGATGACGAGTCGCTGAAGCATCCGTTCCACGACTCCACCGTCCGGAATTGGATGCTATACTTCATTGGAGTGCTGATACCAGTGGGAGTGGTGAGTGCAATTGATGGACAGCTAGAAATTGTGTCAAGCAGCTGTCGGTTTGGATACTTGAGCAAAGATTGCGCAATCGCCTCAAGTTCAGTTCAAAGAGATCTGTTGCAAGATATATACACATTCTCGGTTGTTTACTGTCCACATGTCGGCAATTAAAACTAGAGCAGCATGTGTCTGGCGGCCCTAGAAAATAGATTCGGGCCAGGCCATAAATATTTGCATGCTCGCGCGCCCTAATGACTTCCAGAAAAAGGGTTTTACGAGCTGCTAACTCGCGGGAACTCACTCTCATTTATGGTTTGCTTGCTTTCCCTTAATCCCTCAGATAGTCGGCGTCGAGGTGATCATATCCCAGAGCAAGGCAAGGAGAAATAATGGCAACTCCACCAGCAGGCGGTACGTGTTCATGAACTACGAACTGCCCGACTGGCTCATCGAGTGCTACAAGAAGGTGGGAATCTACGCCTTTGGAGCAGTGGTCAGCCAACTGACCACGGATATAGCCAAGTACTCAATTGGCCGGCTGCGTCCCCATTTCATGGCGGTAAGTGCATTATGGTCGGCGGTTTATAGCATACTGATATCCCCGTTCTGACATTGCCAATTAATTTTAATCTGCAACATGTGCAGCAAGACAGGGTGACACTGACAGCGACAACGAAGACAAATCCAATGTCGAAGTAGGAGAAGACATTGGACAAATCCCCAGGGGCTTTGGGGACAATGTCAAACGCGAAAGCAAACGAGGCGGGGAAGGGTTATTAATAGTTGTGGTGGGGATATAAATGCTCTCTCTAAAGTTTTTTCTTTTATTTAATCTACAGAGAATAATTAGAGAAGGTTTGGTGAATTTAAAATATAAATTAATAAGATAGGAAGCTTTGAAACAATTGAGTTGAAGCTAGAGGTGGGCAGGCATCGATGTTAATCGAAAACTTAGATTTTTTACAAGCTCTAATTGTATCAGATCTATGAGATCTTATTTAAATTCCTTCTTAAACCAAATTTTAATCGAAATCCTATAAACACAACTTTAGATCTTGATCGGAAATTTATTTTATTAAGGTCTAGGGGTAAAAATATACGTAATTTTTATCGATTTATAATCGATTTTTGCATACAAAAACATCGAAAAAATGGCTTTTCATCTTTTTTATGAGATCTAATTAAAATTCCTCATCAATTAAAAATTAAAATATAGAAAGAATTACCGAAAATAAACAAAATACTAATCGAAATCCCATAAACACAACATTGGATCATTGAACTTGATCGGAAATTCATTCAATTTAGGGCTAGCGGTGGAAAATCATCAATGGTAATCGATTTAAAATCGATTTTTGCGTACAAAAACATCGATAACATAGATTTTTCATCTCTTTAAGAGATCTTATTTAAATTCCTTACGATCTAAGCATTAAAATATAAACAAATTAAGGGAAATAAACAAAATACTAATCAAAATTCCATAAACAAAACTTTGGAGCATTGAACTTGATCGGAAATTGATTCAAGTTGGTGTTATATTCCCAAAAGAAGATAGATATTCTTATCTTTTCATGATCATGAAATCTTGAGAGTATTTATAAATTCGAGCAACCCCAAAAATAAGTTTCCCAGACCAGAGTTTGTTTATTTATGATATTTTGACTGGATGTCAGACAATTTCATAAATATTCGCGGCGTCGGCAAGTGGCTTGTTAGGCTGCTATCGTGCGGATCATTTGGGGAGATGGAATAGGGATCTTCACTCCATATAGAGGGGGAGCCCAGCCCATGGCACAGAGCCGCCCTATTGTTTAGTGAAGTGCGGCAACCGGGGAGAGAGAATGCAAGTGCAGCTGTTGCCGCGACTCTAATTTGCGGCACATGTGGCAGAGCAGGAGGAGCTCAAGTCCAAGTCATGTTAATCATTTCCTTTGCTTTTCTTTCCGCCGCCCGCCCACAGGTGTGCCAGCCGGAGATGCTCGATGGCTCCACCTGCGCCGATTCCGTGAATGCGGGCAAGTACATCCAGGAGTTCACGTGCAAGGGAATCGGATCGTCGGATCGCATGCTCAAAGAGATGCGCCTCTCCTTCCCCAGCGGCCATTCCAGCTTCACCTTCTTCGCCATGGTCTATCTGGCGGTAAGTCCATTGTTAGAGTCACACGATCCAGGTGCCTATTGTTACCATCTCCCTTACAGCTGTACCTGCAGGCACGCATGACGTGGAAGGGCTCCAAGCTGCTGCGTCACCTCCTCCAGTTCGTCTTCATCATGGTGGCCTGGTACACGGCCCTCAGTCGGGTCTCGGACTACAAGCACCACTGGTCCGATGTGCTGGCTGGATCGCTGATTGGCTCCACGTGCGCCTTGGTGGTGGTAAGTGGGCTTTGTTTTATATTATTCTTGATAGGAAACTAGTCCTTAGCTTGCCTTTATTATTTCTATTTTATGACTGCTTCCTGTCCCATTCCCAATTCATATACAAACACTTCCATCGTATTTTTTTTAGAGCTACTGTCTGCCCCAGAGTTGGTTCAATTTTCAGACAGTTTGGCCCGCCAAAGGCAAGGCGCAGTGAGCGAGGATCAGAGACTATCATATGTAGCACAGTATCAGCTTATGACATTGTAAAGAAGATTAGCAATTAAAGCATCACAAATTCTGCATACCGACTACTATTCATTATTAACCTGGTGGCGGCCATTAGCCTTAATTGAACTGCCTTCTTCTCCGAATTGGCAGAGAACTCAGCACCTAGCCACGGGGCCGTCCAGTTGCGTGTGGTGCCAATCAATGCCACAAATGCCATCTAGCCGAAGCCCAAAAGCCTCGCTATCAGGTCGGCTTGGTCACCTGGAGAGCCATGCAGGTGGCACGCTTGTAATTTCACGCTTCACTGTGGAAAGAGGTTCCAAGGGGGAGGAATTCGAGGAGCCATCATATTTCTCTGCGATTCAATTAGAGAGATAGGAAACGAGTTGGGAAGGCCAGCTGCAGAACATACTTTTAGGAGCAGATGTTTAATGTTGAGGAAGTGTAATTGAGGTAGAGCTGGGAAAAAATTGATTCTCAGTGCATCGATTTTCTATCTTGTAGAAAATAACATCGATTATATCGAAAATCGATTTAATTTATAGAAATCAATTCATGGAGATCATATTCTGGATACATATAAAGAGCAAACCAAAAATAAATTTCCTTTAATCTAAATAATACAAATTTATAAGTTTTAAAAACATAAATAACGAAAGAATTCGTTTTTATAACATAAAAAGCGAATATAAATTACGTTTCCATTTTCAAAAGCCATTGATAATCCAAAAGATGAATGGTTCACGATACATCGATTCTGCCAAAATAGAATCGATGTTGGACCGAAAAAAAAAGAATCG